>QANT01007833.1:0-15796 GCA_003254885.1 Purshia tridentata
ATTCCTAAAATTTATAAAGTTTTAATAAAATTGTCTTTGATACTTTTATATTGTCTTAGAAATTAGTTAATATAGTCTTAACTTTAGTTTTAGTTGTGACAGTATGACACTTAACTTCAAATTTAGTTGTAATTGAATGACAGTCACAACTAAATTGTTATACAATTACAGTTAAGTTGTGACTGAATTAAAATTTTTTAAAGAGAAATTGTATTACAATATAGTATAAATAAATATCAAAACGATACTTTTACTCAAAATAATACTTAGTATAGCAGTGGAGGTATCTTTTTCAACTTACCAAGACAATAACTAAATTGTAAGACAGTTACAGTTAAGAAGCAATTGGATTGATTTTTTTAGTTTTAATACAATATAGTATAAATTAATGTAATAGTATGGATGTAATATATATATATATATATTATTGTAGTGGCATGTGATGTAATATTTGTGAATTATAGTGCCTTTTACTATATTATTATATTTGACTTTTCAATTAATACCTAATCTAAAATATTATTAAATTTTGATATCTAAACTAAAAAATTATTAAAATTTAGTATTTAAAGTCAATTAACCTTTTTAAATATGTACCTATTACTTTTCTATGTCCTTTGATTCAGTCCTCAACCAAGGGTAACTGTAAAGTATGCCATGTATAGTGTAGACTTAAAACCGTACAATTCCTAATCCAACAAGTTCAGTCTGTGGGACACTCTCAACAAGTATTCAATTATAGTTCAAGAAAATGACAGAACTTAAAGATGATTAAGGATAGGGCAATTCACTTGCTTACACAGTACGTACTGTAGTGTTTAAAATCACCAGAAAATTTAGATAAAACAAAACACAAAATGCTGTGACCGAGAGATGCATATATGAGGAAAAATATTAACCTAACATAGTCCTCCAACCTATAATACTACCAAAAGAACCAAAGTCCTCGAAAATAGAAGTGACACGATCATAAGAAGGGCACAACTGCTTGGCAAATATGAATGTGCTACATGTTCCAACAGGAAAAGTTTGATCACATATCCCAGCTCCTCTCTTGTTTTCATAACCTGGATAATCCCATATTGAGAACCCTTCTTCCTTGACCAAATATAACCCAACATGTTCTGCCAACTCCACTATTTTCCACAAACTGAAAGGATATGATGTCTTGTGTGTCACATGAATTTCTCCAACAGAAGCCACCATTTCGCGTGCGCTCTTCAAGTAACCCCAAACCAATCTCTGGTGAAACCTGAAAATTAAATTCGTAATTTTAGTCTAAAAGACCATATAATGAGACCTACAGGCTACAAATATGGTTTATACAAAAATTCCATGCAGATACGTGTTTTCTGGACGTACTTACCAAATTTGGGTACTGCTGCTTTCAGACGAAGAGGAACGCAAGTAGCCAGAGTGAGGAAAATTGTAGATAATGCAATCAAACTGAATATTCATTAGGAAAGGGTGTTGGCTCATGGTGTGAACATCCACCCCATGCAGTACTCTACATCCCCTGAGTTCTAATTCCCTCAAGTTGATCATAGCTTTTGAATAGTTCACCACTAGTACCTCTACAATTAGCATACAAAATGATCAGTCAAAGACTCAGAACCCTTCAATTTAAGGCAGAAGATCAAAATTTGGGTCCCCGAAATCCTTTCACTTGGGTCATTACCAAATATTTTCAGCTTCGCTTAAATAAATATCAGAAGCAAATAAATTAATATGAGAGAAGTTGAACATGTAAGTATAAAGCTTGTAATTTCATTTGGGCTTTTTCTATGGAAAAAGGGTATGAACTATGATGTATACACAGTCAATATTAATACCTCTGGAGTCAAGAGAAGTGGCAACAATGTTGGCAGCAGAGCCAAAAGCTTTGGCTAAGCAAACAGCAAATGAGAAGTCTCCCTCTCCCATTAACAGTATCTTCTGGTTGCTGCTGTAATGCTTAATCCGTCTCTCAAAGCCAATCGCTTCCATTTCCTTCTCTTTTACTTGAAACTTCTCAGAATAATTCTTTAACTTCTACGATGCTTTTTGGTGCTCACATCTACTACTAATATAAGAGTGTGTTGCAGTCTAGGAGCACACAGAGGTACTAAGACGAGAAGGTGTCACATTAAATTAACTGTTCATAATTTCCAAAGAAGTTGAAGGCTGAAGGTTGAAGGCTTAAGGCTTAATTACATGCAGTGCATGCGTGTTGGTAATTGAAAGGTCCATCTCCTTGTTTCATTTCCCAGTCTGTTGAAGTTCTATGTATTACTTCTATCTGTGCCATTCATTCATGAGCACTAAAGTTACCGAATTTGGCTCTTTATTTTTTCTAGAAAACTAATCATGCTCAATTATTGCAAATTCATTCACATCTTTGGATTTTATATATAGTTTTTTCCTCAGCAACTTTTAATATATTTCCCCATTAATTTGTTTCTCAATTTCCATCATTTTTCTGGAAAAGACGTGGCCAATATAGAAAACTAGAAATAATGGAGTTATCAATCCCATATCGCCCAGGTAAAACGATTTAGAGTACTTTATATGCCAGAATGAAACATTCAGGTTCGGCCAAGTTCAATAGAATTCTGAATCACAACAAAACTCAAACTCTCTTGGACCTGGCCTTTTTGGTTAAGACGTGGCCAATATAGAAAACTAGAAATAATGGACTTATCAATCCCATATCGCCCAGGTAAAAGGATTTAGAGTACTTTATATACCAGAGTGAAACACTCAGGCTCGGTCAAGTTCAATAGAATTCTGAATCACAACACAACTCAAACTCTCTTGGACCTGGCCTTTTTGGTTCATTTGCTCTGCAACCTTTTTGTTTTTTTTTTTTTCGTTTTGGTTCCTTTTTTCAACTTTTGATGAAAAACACCGCAGTGCTTTCTATGGCTGGGATATTAGCCTCCTTTGTCAATATGGTGAATCAAACTCACTTAGGTCGGGTTAGTCGGGCGGTGGTGGTGGTGGCAAATGGCAAGTTGCAGAGATGGTGGTGTACTGGTCTTGATGTCGCAGAGGAAAAGGGGAGAAAAGAAAAACAAATTAAATGAGGGAAAGAAAATTAAGTTGGGTACCTGGGTGTGGTTTTGGACATTTGGGGAGTTTTGGCTTTGGTTGGGCCTAAAATCAAAACAGAAACACATAATATAAAGTGTTGTTTGATTAATCAAATTCTTAATCAATCTCATTATTATTATTATTTTAAGAAATGGCATTGTTGTAATTTGGGGAGGGAGGAAGTGGCATTTGGGACAATGCATGTATAAAATGTTCTATTTTCTGCAAAGATTCGTATTGGGTGCTATAATTGTAAACCACTCATGCAAATGTGCTAACTATGTCTATTTTCCAATTTAACATTAATATTTCGTACTTAATGAGTGTTCTCTTTATTATAGTAACGTGCAACATTGAATGGATGCATTTATATCCAAATTCTTTGGTTGATAATATATCCATTCACGAATCTGAACATGGCCTATTGTTTTTATTCTTTTGAAAAATTATACCTCACAGGTTCTGGGCATATCTAGGCTATGCCCTACCAGCATGGGGACCCAAAATCTGTGCCCAATTTGCTGTTGCTTAACATTGGATCAAATTTAACATTTGATTTGCCCCATCATTAGAGGTCCAAAATCTGTCATGGCACCACAAATAAACTTTGCCCCAAAAATTGCTCCATTTATTGGAGATGTTCTGAGGCTTGGTAACAAGCATCATCATAAATCTCTGTCTGATGTTTCTAATTGCATTTTTCTTTTTTTGTTAGAAGTTATTGCTGATTTTTTTAGCTTTCCATATTTAACTGGAAGAATGAACGAGTTTTACAAGTCAATTTTCTGAATCATTTTGAGAATATATCCAACTCCAAAGCCAGCTTACCAGAGTTCAAAATGAATTAATTCATAATCCAGAAATTAAGAACCCAATATCTTTAATTCTTTAAAGAGGCTATATTTAAAATGGAAGAACTGGGCAACTAAACAATGAAAATGCTCCCTTCCACATCCACAATGCATTGCAAGGGGTAACACTTATGAGGAGATATAATCCCCCTGTAGCCTCTGGTGGATACGCGTCGTCACATCGCCAAACTTCCATAGATCATGAATCATTGTTCTTAACAAAATTTGGGAACACTTAGTGAAAATACTAGGCCTTACATGAGAAGCATGAATGGCATATTTCACCAACCATACCTTTTCAGAAAATCCCTGGTTCTCTTCCTCATTCGAGTAAAAACTATTACTACGAGAGCAAGGATCCATGGAGGGAAGTTTCCTCCAAAAACGTTTAATTTTTGGATCCATTCTGGAGGATCCTTCACAACCAATGTTATCAGGATGGTTATAACAGCTACTCCAAACAAGATCTTCGTCACCGGTTGGATCAAGGAATCCTGCATTTAGCGAATACGAAAATGCAAGAATCAATTAGCGAAACTAGCATCTACAAAACAATGCAAATCAAATAACCTGGTGGCATATAATACAGTGAGTCCATATGCAGGGCATTCCCTTCCATGGGAGAAAATCAAACTGTTTCTCTTTCGGTATTCATGATCCGAAGGAAATGTGGGGATCGAAAAACGAAAGATACAGGAGTAATGACTTGGAATGACCTGAACCCACATAACATGAGTAATGTTGTCCACTAGATCATTCTCTAGGACTTGAAGCTATACCTTCCTGTGTGTTTTTCTTCTATTTCATGAATACTACTTTTCCTGTGTCTTAGTGTTTATCATACAAATGAAATGACATCCTAATCTTTATTTTTAGGAATATGTGGTTATAAACCTCAGTGTTTATCATACAATGATTCAAGCATAAAAGATGAAGTCTTTAGGTTCTTAGGGACATTCAATTGTCAAGTACATTGCTAATATAATGTCTCTTGCTCTAAAGCCTCCAATTGCAGGGAGGAACTACTCTATTGCTAATTGCCATTCACATGCAGCTTTTTTCCCCAATTACGAATTACAGAATATAAACAATGTCAAATATTCCACTCCGAAACATATTTAAGAAAAACACATTCAAATCAAACTATTTATTTCCAACACATCCAAATTTTCTCAGCAACCAAACAGAAAATTACTTCGCTTATTTTCACAAATTGGGTTCGGATTATCAGCCATAAAAACTAAAAATAAAACAAAGAGATATAAATACCTTAGGCTCTCCGTCAATGTGGACGACGGATCCATCTTTATAAGTAAGGATAGACCTGCCGTTTCTGGGATTAAACCGGATCGGAACCCCGCGACCCGACTCCGGATTGAACGCGTATAGCGATTTGAAGCCGTACTTGTCGAGAATATCTCGGACCTCCAACTGGTTCTGGTCCCAACCCCCCAGTCCCAACTTGAACGTGTCGATCGGACCTTTGCCGCGTCGATACAGCCGGACCTCCACTTCGGGAACCTTCGTCCTCGCGGTTCTAGGATTCGGGTTCGGGGTCAGGTCAGACGAAGACCCATCGGATTTTGGACCCGTTTCTTCGATTTCTCCGATCTTGTTGTCATCTTTGTTGTCCATTTTTATTGGATTTGTAATTTGATCGATGTTTGTGTTATAACTTATATAGTTTTCGAGTTTTTTTTCTTTTCTTAATTTTTCACTTTTGTTTTTTGTTTTTTGTTTTTTTTTAATCTGGAGAAATTGAGGCCCAACAATACTCGTAGGTATCCTCATTTGGCCGGCAAGCCTGAGGTCGGATACTTAGCAAATTGGCCCAGCCCGATGTTATATAGTTGAATCCGCAACGGCCCATTCCAGCCTGGCCCACTTATGACCGTCAAAATCCACTTGAAACGATTCGTTTGTGCCCCACAAAGAAATCCCTCATTTAACGCTAAATAAGAAATCTCTCATTAGAAGGTTTTTTTATATATATATACATATAATTTTTCAGCTTTTTTGCATCTAACACAAAGGGATCCCTCATCTTGCATATATTTACCATTCAAACTTTGCACTATGTGCACATATACCACCCATAAGAAAAATTTTGGCCATATAACAGTAGGTGCTACAATAGCACCATTTGCAAAGTATGCGTGATATTTGTGATATTTGTGCAAAGAATTTAAAGTTTAGATGGTAAATATGCAAAATAGCCAATTCTTTTCCTAAACTTTTCATTCTTTCTATAGAGCATTTGTTCTTTCTTTCACTAAAGAATGAACATATATGTTTTATATCTTTCTTTTTTTCACTATTTGATCTTAAGCTTGGCATAATTTAGTTATTTACGATATAAATCATCAATTGCGACCTATTTTTTTGTTTTAATTATTATGATTTTGAGTTCTCTTTCTTTAGTTAGACTTTAAATTTTAACTCTCAAATTTTAGGCAATAGGATTTTATATTTTAGAATATAGAATTATTATACTACTCAAAACTTGAAAGTTAAAATCTAAAATATAATCCAAAAACTAAAATTGATAATTATAAAAGTTAAAACCAATGAATATGACTTGACTAATAATTTATACCATAAATAATTAAATTATGTCAAAATTAAAATCAACTGGTGAAAAAAAAAAACCATAAAACATAATTGTTCGTTTTTTTAATTAAAGAACAAATGTCCTGCAGAGATAATTAAATATATATAGAGAACAGATCGTAACATTTTATTTTTAGCACAATATTTCAATAGACCCACTTTAATATTCTATATAGAATTTTAATCTTTTTTGTTTTTTTTTTTAAGTCTGTTAAAATATTGTCCNAAAAAAAAAAAAAAAAAAAAAAAAAAAAAAAAAGCCATTTACGGTTAAATTAAATGGCCAACAAAATACCTGTTAGGCTGTCTCACCGAGTCACCGCCAGTTACCTATTCTCTTTCTCGATTGTCTGTTCTTCTCCGGCTCACCCATCGCCAAAGACCTAACAGTACCCAGAACTCAAGAATGGCCGGAGAAGACGAGGACTTGCCTAGAGATGCAAAAGTCGTGAAAACGCTCTTGAAATCTATGGGTGTGGAGGACCATGAACCTCGCGTCATCCACCAATTCCTGGAGCTATGGTATCGATACGTGGTCGACGTACTCACCGACGCACAGGTCTACTCCGAACACGCCGGCAAGGCCACAATCGACAGCGACGATGTCAAGCTCGCGATTCAGTCCAAGGTCAATTTCAGCTTCTCGCAACCCCCACCAAGAGAGGTAAATCAATCACTGTCACTCCCTTAGTCCCTTTTCTTCTTCTTCATCTGCTGAATCTGAGTTTGTGTGATGAAACTGAGCTCGACCCATTTTCAGGTTCTGCTGGAGTTGGCGAGGAACCGGAACAAAATCCCATTACCGAAATCGATTGCAGGGCCTGGTGTTGCTCTGCCGCCTGAACAGGATACGTTGATAAGCCCGAATTATCAGTTGGCGATTCCGGGGAAGCAAGCAAACCAAGCAGTGGAGGAAATGGAGGAGGATCAAGAAGCTGTAGATCCCAATTCGTCGGCTCAAGAACCACAGAAGGCCTCTGATGTGCCAATGGGTACTTCTCAAAGAGTGTCCTTTCCCCTTGCTAAACGTACCAAGTGAGAGTCTTCATGGGACCTTCATGGGATATCAGCGTATGGTAAAAATGGTCATGTCTCCATTGAAAAGAGGAAATCAAACATGACATGAGTTGATTATGCTGAATGTAATCTGTTTGATAAACCGCATGTGTATTTGATATTGTAATTAGTGATTATGATTGTTGAGTTCAAAGTTTCAAATAGTGGCTCTATATAAGATTGTGTTATGTTTAGATGGTTCTATAACAATCTGATATGCCTTGCTCAAGAGCTTTTTCTCATTCAATGCAGATACATTTTATACAATTACATTCAATTTCGAAAATGGCTCACGAAATGGGGGCCGGTCGACCATTATTAATTATTGGATCGATTTACCCAAAAAATTAAAATCATGGAAAATAGGCATGGCCTTCAGCAGGATCAAAAGACATTGTCCAAATAGAAGTAGGTTTTGTTAATGTGGAAAGGAATGATGGCAGCCAAGTTAATGTCGCTAGGAGGGTCTCTAAATCTGGTAGCTACAACTATAATAAAATCTGGAAAGCAGTCAGAGATTCTCTGCCTACTGTTGAATGGTGGCATTTGTTGGGGTTCAGAAAAGCCATCCCTAATCATGCTTCTATTTCACTGATACTTGTGGCTCTACTAGAAGAATCTGCTGCTCTCTCTTCAACAAATATCCAGTAGACAAACAGATAGAATATTGCAACACTGAATTGAGCTGCCTCATAACTAACTTAAAAGGGGCAAAAGCCTTCCAGTTTCTCTTTAATGCTGACTTGGAGTCTTGGATGGCCGTGCTTGTTAATCAATATTGTTGGACCGAAAGAAATAAGAGAATTCACAAGAATAAATTCCTCAAAAAGAGATCAAATTGATTCAGTTGATTACAGATGAAATTAGAATCGAAATTCCAGATCTTTTTAATGTAAAGAATAGTGCTGAGAACGTGAATCTTTGGAGACTTGGGGTTGCTCAGCTTCTAGTTTAGCTTGTAATTGACTTAGTATTGAGTTACTGCTGTGTTTCTTGCGCAGGGAAACCTGCTAGTTTTTGGTGCACCTCTGTCTGCTCATACTGTGATTAGTTTGAAATGCTAGTTCTTATTCATCCCAGACAAAGAAATTATCTAAGAGTTGCCAATTGATATGAGCCAGGTAAGAAAAAACCAAAGCTCTCAAGGAAATTGTAACCAGAAGTTTACAATTGCACTTACGAATTTTTGTCTGCATGCATGTGTTTGTGCATATGCACTCGCATGTGCAATCAGGCAGATGGAATACAAAGTCTACTCCTTACAATTAGCAGGTGCCATTCTCTGAAACATATCCTGGCTTGCCAAAACAAAATGAGGAATCCAGCCACCCTGCAGTCTTTGCTCGTTCAACATAATGAGTAAATTGTTTCTGGGCATCAGGAACATCCAAAGCCAAATCATCTAGAGATTCTGCAACTCGCCCAAACCCCTTCGTCATTTGATTCATTGTTATGAGTCCAGATCCAAAGCATTCCTCCAGCAAAATCCAAAGTCTTTCATTCTTCTTTTCCATTATTGCCACCAAAGCTTTTTTGACGACCTCATGGTTAAAAAATGGCATGCCTAACTCCTTCATGCAGCGGCAAGCCTCTCTTATGTCTCCTCCAGACTCAAATTCTTCTAGCAACTTTCCAATCTTATCCTTAACATCCTCAACTGCCCATCCAGGCCTGCTGCTTCCTCCGCCACCCCAACATCTTAAGATTCGCTCCCCAGAAAGTCGAGCCTTTAGCAATGACTTTGCCATTTTAAGCACCTTGCACCCAATCGACTCTGGTGCCAAGCACTGACTTCCAATCTCTTCCAAGTGCTGTGGGGATATGACTTCATCCACCACAGCTCTAGCTAGAAACATTGCAAGATCTTCAACAACAACTGGATTATCCAGAGCTGTGTCATCTGCAGAATCTATAAGCATTACAAACCCATTTACAACATCATCGGATGGAAAACACAAGGATGACAGTAAGACAGATGCCATTTCCTTCTCCCTGTTCTTCCGATCCATCGCTACAGTTATCAATCTTTTAACAAATATAGCATTCAGCTCGGATGAAAAAGAACTGTTCTCTGACTCTAGACAACTGCTTACCTCTGAGATATCCCCAGACAAGAAGTACTCTTGAATAATATATTGAGCCTTCAACTTGAAAATTCTGGCAACACTATCTTCTAATGATCGCTTTTCTGGCTCTGATGAGAGTGACTTTAAGGATGAGGCACACAACCAGCCCTCTGATGCTGCCTTAGAGATCAATGACTGCAATATTCCCCGTGCATTTGGTATGTCAAGTGATAAGTCATCAACAGAGTCAATAATCCTACCAAAGCCTTTTGATACTTGGCTTGAGTTAATCAAACCTTCTTCAGCAGCTTCCTTCAAAAAATCTAGTAGCTGGCCTTCAGCTTGCCGCCTCTCCATTGCCATTACAAGAGCTCGTTTAACTATTTCATGGTGGAAAAAAGGAACTTCCAAATCCTTGATGCATCTACATGCCTCTTTCTTGTCACCACTTACCACATACTCTATCAACAAATTATTTATCTTAGCCTTAATATCATCAACAGTTCTTTTCTTGCTACCTCCCCATCTCCTCTCAATGATTTCCGCATGGAGAGGGGCTGCTAAGTAGCCCTTCTCAGCTCTTTTCAAGACTTCAACCCCTTTTGAATCCTTATGCAAGTAATTTATTTGTTTTTTCAAGAATGCAGGAGGAAGTATGTCATCAACCACAGCTCGGGCAATGAACAGTGCAAGAACATCAACTGCATCTGGTATATCCACAATCAAGTCATCCGCGGATTCTACCAATTTACAGAAGCCTTTGTAAACTTGTTGGGGATCAATGAAGTCAGCATATAGTGAGGATAAAAGAACAGCAGCCATTTCTTTCTCTTTGTCATGCCTATCCATAGCCTTAGAAACAAGCTTTTTTACAAAATAGTAGCTATAACTAGGCATATCAAGTTCTCTCAGTTCATTTGCAGTTGAGTTAATGTCATCAGTAGCAAAGTATTCCTCCACTATTATTGTAGCTTTCTTTTTGTACTCCTCAAAATCCACTCTCTCTTTGTTTGCATTTGGGTGTTCATATTCCTGCAACCAACATGCATTTGCTTTATAATTGGTAAACACAATGAAAAAATTCAAGTACAATAGAAAATAAAAATTGAACTGAGCATTGTGTCTGTTGGTAATATTTTCATACCAAGATTCAGGGAGAGTAGAATTTACTTACCTCACTGCTATTGAAGTTTGGGTCATTACGGTTAAGGGTATAACTTTCATCTGCATCAAGTAACCCTCCCCAGGTCCCTTTTCCTCCAGAACCACCTGCATCATAATTGTCTTCATAAAATTCAGAGCCAAAGACTGCTATTGGAAAAATGTGAAAAAACATAGTACCTTCAATTCATAAATTATATCTTACTAACCAAAAAATAACAGCATATGCCTAAGGCTTTCTCCATCTGAATATAATCTACCAAGACCATTTCAATTATACAAGTACACCTTTTAGTCTGAAGACTGAACTTAACTTGTCAAAACAAACTCTGAGTAACAGTATTACTATATGACATTGTCTAAATCGGAGCTCTTGAGTGTCTTTATTGACATTAAATAATGCAAAAGAAAAACCTTTGAGCAGGCTGTGAGAAAATTTTCCTAAGTGTAGTTTACCCTTTTTTGGACGCCCATCTACTGGTGAATGTGAAGGCTTATCCTGCTGGACTGGGCTTCCTTTTCCATGTTTTCCATGTATCTTTGGGGACTTTGGAGACTTTGGGGACCTTGGAGACTTTGGAGAGATGTGCAGTGCAGAAACAGATAATGGATCTGCACTTTCTGAAGCAGCTAGGTGAAGCTCCCGATGCTCATTTGATACAAAACCATCACTAAATTCCATTCCACTGATATTTTGAGCTCAAGCTACTCACTCAAAGGTTTCAAGAGGCAACATATAATACCTCCAATTTGTTCTGGCTAACACTGAATAGATAAGAAAAATCTGGTCACTTGTGTCCTCTCTGCCTCTGGTCACAAATTCATAAGCACCAGTTCTTTAATCCGGTTCTTGTATTCTTAATATTTCTTTTGTATGGAAAAAGAAATCCTTAAAACTGAGATCCAGTTAATGCCTGTTTCACAAAAACCATAACAAAATTCAGCAGTCAATAAGGCAGTCTTGAGCATTCGCTCTATATCTAACCACAAATTCATATGCAGGCCAAATTCAGGTGATAAAAGCAGTAAATAACTTCTATTACACCAGACACTTCAAAACCTAGTGAACCATTTGAAATTTAGAATGATTAAAATGAAAGAATGTCATGAATTGAAGATTGTTAAACAAATACAAGACCCCAAAAGTTTAATTAGTTAGGGAGTGGACCAACAATGTATATCAAGCTAATATCCTCCTCACGTGCAGCGCCACCCTGCACGTGGAAATGCAAAGAAATGAAGAGTGAGAGAGAAACATATAGTTGCAGCCTCACCGTGCACTTTGCAAAACCAAAAAACAAGTGGGGAGTGGGAAATTAGAGTTCTCAAATGCAGGACTCCTGAAACTAAGGCTCTATGACCATCTTAGACAACCACAGAAAGGAGCCAACAATGTATATCAAGCTAACATATAACATTTTGTCAATAGAATTCTTGATATAGCATGTGATGATGGTATGAACAACTGATCACACACAATACACACTAGCCCGTCGAAATACAAAATAGAAACAGATGAAAGGAAAACCAAACCACTGAATAGGCTACAGTACCTACGACTTGAGAATTGCTTGCTAAAGATAGAAGAAAGTAAATTTAATTTTAAAAACCAAAATGTGTTCTTCCTCCTTTCTCCTTCATATCTCTTATCTCTATTATCCTTCTCATCTCCATCTTACCTTTCTTTAATTGAAATAAATAAATAAATTATAAATCAATAAAAAAAATAAAAAAACCAAAAACAAAAACAAAAACATCACCGAAGGGGCCCTAAATTTTCTACCCAACTATTATTTGGTTTATTATTATAGCATTGTTCAGATGAAAGCCCTCCATAGAATTTAAATCCACAGAAGGAAAAATAATAGAGTCATATGTAATACCAGATCCAAATCAAAGCTTCATGTAACATATCCAATCAAATGTAACATCACCTAACTTCTCTTCCTGCCATTGTGATAACAAAATGCAAATCTGCAACAAATTCAGAGACATCGAATTAGAATATTGGGACATAGTACATAATTAGTAAGAAAAGAGCACATGGGTTAGACATGCATTTCATATAGAATGAGCATGTGTGAATGAAAAAGATGATAAATGGAAATACCCATATGAAGAAAAATGGAAAAGACAGCATTTGCTTCCTCTGGGTTGAGAATGTGATGCTGAACTGGGTGAGAGGGTTCAGTGTAAGACTTGTTTGTTGCCCATTCAGAAGAGAGCAGACAATGTCAAGAGGGCAGTTGCAAGATTGTAGGCGTTAAAAGCCGTTGGTATTCAACGCGCATCTTGAGGGAATGGGGTCTCATCCAACGGTTGAGAGCGCCTTGCATTCTGCCTTTTGAAACGGGAAACAAAGAAAAGCCCGGGAGAGCTGCCGTGGGTACGAATTTCTCACTGCAAAATGCCGCAAGAACAGGGCTCGTTCTAAATACACCCAAAAATATTTTGGGGCCATTTACAGAACAGGCCCAATGGCATTGTGCTGAAGCGGGCCGGGCCGGGTTTGCCATCATCCCCATACCCGCCTCATTTTTTCTCGGAGGAATCGAATTTCCCGCGGCCAACATAAATCTCAAAACTATTGTAATATTTCGGCTTCAATTGATGATTAACATGAAATGCCCTTGGACAAAAGGTCAAGTTGTGCCAACTTATTTTGGGGTGAATTGTTTAACGAAATTGAATTTCAAAAGCACAGTGAAAAATTTTAATACAGAGACAAAATGTCAAACATGATACTCTATTGTGTGAGTTTTTTTAATGCTATGATTGCTATCAACATGGCTCATTAAAACCCACATTAATTAGCTCAAGTAGTGAGGGTAGGTGAAATAAGGATTCAAATTAAACTAAGTACAAAGTTCAATTACCTCTAATATAACAACAACAAAAAAAAACCACATTAATCATGTGGCATAATCATTAAATTTAGAAAATTTCTTAAAAATTTCTATTTTTTTACAATTTCGAAATATTATCAAATTAAAATTGTCAAAATTTTATTAACAATTTCAATTATTTTAGACTAAATTTCCGACATAATTAAAATCCAATTTCAATATTTTTGAAACCTTGAAATCCAAAATTTAGTTCCTGAATATAACCACCTAAGCAGACACATCATGTGATACCTAAGGTTAATCCCCAAGTATGACATATTTAGCCTCTCGCTTCTTCTAATCTTCAAATTTAAAAATCCTTTAAATCCCTATTATTTCTAAGAAAAGAAGCCATTACTAGTACTACTTTCTTTCCCTTTGCTACTCTACATTCAATCTAAATAAATTTGTTTTTTTTGGCCTTCAAAAGTTTCTTATTAGAATAATCATTCAATATAAACAAGTTGCAAGAGCCACATCCCATCATTTTTATTACCAGTTTCATTTGTCAAATAATACACACTATAAAGTAGGAACATGCATCTAACTTCAACATCATAAACCTCAGTAAACATCACATAAATACATACGGTCATGTCACAAAAATTTGTGTTGAATGTCACAGCATTGTTTTTAACCTGTGCAGGATGAGAACTCACCCTGACCTGACGACAGAAATGACGATGAGAAGTATACGTTAAAGTGTACCTGCCTGAGTGACGCCTCAAATTATACAGTATATTTGGTCATTTAACTCAACTCATCAAAAATCAAGTATTATTCTTGATCCTGAGGTGTAAGCGGTAAGGAAGGTGCCACAGAGAAGGAATGGCTAGCCGGATCTCAAACTTCTATGCTACCTGTTTCTGTAGATCATTGCCGATCATAAACAAACCTGGTAACCAAGACATCGAGCTCAAGTTTTTTCCCTGATACAAAGGTTGGCTTGCTGATGGTGAAAGAACTGCACAATACAGAAACACATGTATTCTGCATAAAGATCAAAATGACTTGCTGTATGGAGCTTCCTTTATTGAATAATACACCACAAAGTTGGGACCTGGGTCTAACTGAAACTAACAGAATATTGAGCCCCTCAGTTCCAGCAATACACTTCAAGATGACCTTCGGATTTGTCAAAAGCCTGAAAATTCTCGATATAGAGCCTCAATGACAAGCCATGGAACATATAGACTTAAAAGATATCCCAGCCTCAAACCTTCAATTTTCATTATCACATCAATTTGTTCTGAATTACCGGGTCACAAGCCAACCTGGTTTTGCTAGGACATCTTGCTTAAAATTGCGACCAGTGACTGAAGTAGACTCACCCTGACGACGAAAACACTGCACAAGAAAGGATGAAAATTTAGAAAAGTCTTAGCACTAGCTACGAACGATTAATGGATAGCCATTACAATAAAATGTCCTTAAGAATCTTTTTTGCATTAAAGCAGATGTTGAATACTGGGAAGTTGCAGAACTTTTTTAATGATCTTATTGCATGTAGGTCACTGAACTGGTTTGCCTTCATTTTCCTAGTTCAATACATAATGAAATCATGTAAATATTTTCAAAATTTTTAAGAGTATCGCCATTCACTACAAGGCAGAAGAAAGAAATTTTCATTCCCGTGATCATACTCCAAGTGCATGTATTTTTCTGTGTCTGAATAGTGAACCATATGCGGCATCTTAAACAAAAAAAAAAAGTTAAAAAATAAAAGAAATTCGAAAAGAACTAAGAACCCCATCGACCCNAAAAAAAAAGAAATTCGAAAAGAACTAAGAACCCCATCGACCCAGTCAACCCACCACCGGCCCAGTCAACCCACCACCGGCGGCCCCACCCCACCCTGGGCCGGGCTGACGCTCCCTCTCTCTCTCCCACCTCCTTCCTTTCCCCTCTCTCACCTTGCTGGAGATAGAGAGGGAGGCAGCAAGTTCACCAGCCTCCCTCTACCTTCAACAAGAAGAGACCCAAATAGAGTTGGGGAAGGGAAGAGAGAGAGAGAGAGGGGAGGCACCTACCCAGCGTTGAGGTGGGGCCACCAGCTGTGGGGTGGCAGGGGGCATGGGTTGGCTGGGGGGGTTTT
>QANT01007837.1:0-20916 GCA_003254885.1 Purshia tridentata
AAGTATATGGTAAAGTTTCATTTAAAATTTCCATTGTTTAATAGTAATTTTCGTCGTTTTTATTTAAACCCTAGCGAAATCGAAATTACATTCCTTGGTTATAGTGTTGTTGGTTATGGCACATGTTTTCCTCATAATTCACCCAAGTTCAAACCATGTATATTTTTTTCATTTTTGAACTTTTTTTTTAATACTGATTTTCTACATAAGGGCCCAAACATAATTTTTTTCTACTTTTTTTTTTCTACTATTTATATCTATATATGTGTTAATTTAAATTGACATAGATAATATTTTCTTAATGTTAAATCATTCATTCAAGCCACATTATTTATTTATACAATTTTAATTTTTTACATCTTTCATAAAATTATTTGTATGTACATATCAAAGAGCTAACTTCGAATTTTTGGCTCGGGAACCCAAAAATATATCCATTAACACACTCAACATTATCACCATCATCACCATCTAACACCCAATACTAATACCTCAACACCCACCACCCAACACCACCTTGCCCTCTACATCAAATAACTTATTTTTTGGCTGCAATAGTTTGAATCCAACTTGTTTAATATTGAACTTGAACACAAAGGGGAGGGTTTTGAGAGTTTTTTTTTAGATTTTGTTTTGCATATTCATTAAACAATCAGAAAAATGTTCAACAGCACAACCGAATGGGTGGAAGGATGTTCGACGATGCATAACCGGACAAATAGAAGAATGTTCGGTTGGCAACCACCAAATGCCTTTTTTTAATTTCCTAGAGGTATTTGGTAGTCTGTGGCCAAATAGAAAACACTATGTTTCGTGCGTTAATACCAAACAACACATAACATGTTTGCTTTGATGTGTCGAACATGTTACGAATTTAGTTTTTGAAAATAAGCATTTAGTCAATTAAAACTCAAAGGAATAATGAAAATATTTCATTTAAAAACTCACAAACCATATTTTATCAATCCATTCGTCAATATTAAAATTATTTACAGCAATATGGAGAGTGTTATAATATGTTTGGGGTTTTGATGGAGAGTTAAGTGGAGATGTGAGTGGATGATTGATGTTGGTTATTGAAACATGTTGGGTATAAGTTCAAGTTTATTTTATTTTATTTTAATTAAATGTTTAAGTCCTTAAAGGTCAATGTACATTAGAATATAATTGGAAATTATATTTTTAATAAAGTGTTGGGTATACAAATAAAAAAGTTGGGTGCAAATAGCGGCACTCAAAGAAATTATTGTGTGTGATGGTAATATTATATGGTAATGTGAATAATTTATTAGAATTATAAAATGTATATAATTATTAATATTTAAAACCCTAAATCCTAAATTTATAAACTCGTCGTTCACCTATATTATAGTATGTGGATTAAGTAACACACGGCATACAATAATTTTTTATTTTGAGACCTTTGTTACGCACTAAGTTATTTCCATAGTGTGTATTGCACTTAATAATGTATTGTTGTTCCTTTCAAAAAAGAAAAAGAAAAAGAAATAGTATTGTAGTTACTTTTCAAAAGAAGCTCTAAAAGAATCTACAATCTTCTCACCCAAGTTAAATGCATTTTCACTAGCTACTATTGAACTTAGGGTTGATAAAATTTCCTTGGAAACCTACTACTAAGAGAGCAAAACCCTGGTTTTCTAACTTCTCAAAAGGGTCACTAAAATATTTATCCACTTCATTGATAATCTCTACTGTTTTTTCCTCCATCATTTTTCACTTGAGTTTCAATTCAAGCTTATAAAATCCAGTTTGTGGTATTACCATATTACTTGAATTTGAAGGCACTTGTCTTTGTATTCATTATACAAATTCAAAAGGCATTTTCTAATCTCACTAACTATATATGAGATTTTATTGGAATTTACCCCAAGTTCTTCAAACACAGTTTTGATTGCCTAAAGCTTGTACCTAGGGTTTAAAACATGGGACACAATTACTAATTTGTTCAATCCTTCAAAACTAACCCAATATTTGTTAAACTTCCCCAACATAGAATCTGCCACCCTTTGAAAAACTGTATTACTGAAGTCTTGGCTTCTTTCCACTAACTCTATTTGTACCTCACTTAACACCACAAATAACAAATGTGAAGTATAAGTCTTGGATACACTTAGGGTCAGTGTAACATCACAAAATTTCTTCAAAAAATGCACAAAGGCATCTGCTTTCTTCCAATCCTCACTTTTTAGGCGTCCCACCCTCTTAGTTTCACCCTTTTTCTCACTGAAATAATTGGCAAAAGGTGCATTCTCCTTTGCCATCCTATTGAACACTGACCTATCCCTTTAACAATTTATAGGTGGAATTCCAGTTTGTACTAGATGTTACTCATGGACCTATTCTTCAAAAGCACACAAAATTTCCTAAATTTTTTGAACCCAACAGGACCTAAGTGAACATACTTCATACAATTCCTAATTCCCTCAATTGAACTAGACAATTCCTTCAACCTATCCTTAAATATCAAATTGAAGATGTGACAAGCACATCTCATATGCAATAGCAAGGTATTCATCTCCTTGAACCTCTTACTCTTGTACTCTATTGCCTTATCATTGGCAGATGCATTATCAATAGTTATGCACTTTATCAATTCCCTAACCCCTCAAACAGCCCACTGAACACCTCCTTATGTCCTCACCCTTATGACTTATAATCTTACTATAACCTTCATCTAATCCCACTTTCATTTTTCAGAGCTTTTTGTGTTATCTCTTTCAAAAATTCTCAAGGACCTATACCAGACACAACAGCTTCAAAAACCTTCATTTGCTACCCAGATTCTTCTAAAGATAAGTTCTTTATGATTTGAAGTTCATTGTTCTTTCTTGTCTTTCTCTTTCACTTTTTATTAGTCAAAATATGAACCCATAAACCCCTTTCTCTTTCAAAGAAAACCCTTTCAAACTTTCAATGAACCTTTTGCCATATCTCTTATGAATAAGAAACCAGAAAACCTTAACTTTGCTGCTCACTCTCAAGCCTGTGACTTTCTTTTTGCCCTCTAGGCTGTTGACAGGGGAAAAGATGAAGATCAGAATGTCGTCTCTAGCATTTCTGAAGATGTTGGGAAAATGGTGTGTCTCAAGCCCTTGGGCCGAGATATAAAGAAGGTATGACCCTAGCCGTCCTAGCTTTGTACCTAAACTTTTAAAGTCGCATAGATAAATCTGTTAGCATATAATTAGTTTTAATTAGCTTTATTAGCTGTAGTTAATTGGCTGTTATTAGCTGTGTAACAGTTAACAGTTACTTTCCTAGCTCAATTAGGAATTATTGTAAATTTGTATAAATGCCTCTTTGTGAGGAGAAGAGAGGTAATTCAATTCTTACCAATTCTGCATGGTATCAGAGCAAACTTTCTGAAACTAATCCTACCAAAAAACTTTCCTGCTGCTACAGGGACTTAGAAACTCTAGGTGCCGCAACTTCTACACCTTCTTCTATTCTTTTTTAGAGCCAAACAGGCTCTACTACCTACCCTATTATCTTATCTACCCCATTTCCACCAAGTCTGAACTGCTGTCACCACCTGCCGCCACTACCAAAACAATTTTTTTTTCTTTTCTTGTGTAGTTCTAGCTGCCAAGAGTTATCATGGATGATACCGACTCCAGAAAAAATACTGAACCTCCACAAAACTCCAACGATGTTCCTGAATCATCAATAGATCACTCCATACCCCTTGTTACTTTTCAAAATGAAACTTCCTCCTCAATTGGGATCAAACTCAAGGAGACCAACTATCGCTTGTGGTCACAAATCTTAGAGATGCATGTTGCTAGTCGAGAAAAATATGGTTATCTCACTGGTGATGTGCCTCAACCCTCGTCCACTGATCCTAAACTTGGTTAGTGGAAAGCTGACAATGCATTAGTGAAGTCATGGCTTATCAACTCGATGTCTCCTCATCTCATGGGAAATTTTATTCACCTCTCTACTACCAAAGAGGTGTGGGATTCAGTTGCACGAACCTTTCATGATGGATCTGATGCATCTCAGATTTATGAGTTGATGAAGAAGGCGTTTCAGATGCACCAGGATGGTCAGCCTTTGTCTACATACTACACTGCCCTCTATGCTATTTTTCAAGAGTTGGATTATCGTTGTCCCGGAAATATGACATGTGATGAGGATGTTACTACTCTTAAAAAGTGAACTGATGATGAGAGAGTTTACATATTCTTGGCTGGACTTGATTCAAATCTTGACCACGTTCGTAGCCGTGTCTTATCTCAAGACCCTCTTCCTGATCTAGAAGGTGCTTATGCTATTATTCGAAGAGAGGCTTAGCGCCTGTTAACTATGATTACGGATCCCGCACATGAGGGTTCGGCCTTGGTGGTTAAGAAAACTCCATTTCAGCCTTCTCCCATCTCTGCTAGTGCTGTCTTTCGACCTTCGTCTAGTGCTGCTCCATCTACCTTTCAAAGGTCGGGAAATAAAAAATGTTCCCATTGTGGTAGATCAAATCATGTTTGTGACACATGTTGGAAACTAAATGGGTATCCTGAATGGTTCTTACAAAAGCAGGCCCAGAAGAAAGCCAATCCTGCATCTCAAGCTCATCACACTTTCATAAGGGATTCTGATATCACACAATCTTCGATACCTTCTACCGTGGTTCCACCAATCTCACAGGTTTCTCTAGATGATGCTTTTATCTCTTCTGCCCATGCAGGTAATCTTGGATTTGCCTTCCATACTACTAATACTTCCTCTACAAAGCCCTGGATCATTGATTCGGGTGCCTCTGATCATATGACCAATGATCCCTCTCGGTTTGTCTCTTCCACTTTACCTTGTTGTACTTTTGTTAGAGTTGCTAATGGTGTCTCTACTCCGGTCCAAGGGGCTAGTACCCTTCCTTTAACCTCTAATTTTTCTCTTTCCTCAGTTTTACATGTTCCTAGTTTGTCTAGTAATTTGCTCTCTATTAGTCAGATTACTAAATCTCTAAACTGTTTTGTCACTTTTTTTCCTACTCATTGTGTCTTCCAAGATATTCTTACGAAGGCGACGATTGGACATGGTAAAGAGAGAGGTGGTTTGTACTACTTGGAGGAGTCAGAATTCATCTTCTTCTACATCTGGCTGTGTCTGTCAAGTAGTGAGTGATCAGAATTTAGCTCGCAGCGAGATCTTGTTATGGCATATGCAATTGGGGCATCCTTCTTTCACTTATCTACAACGTTATTCCTAGTTTGTCTAGTAATTTGCTCTCTATTAGTTAGATTACTAAATCTCTAAACTGTTTTGTCACTTTTTTTCCTACTCATTGTGTCTTCCAGGATATTCTTACGAAGGCGACGATTGGACATGGTAAAGAGAGAGGTGGTTTGTACTACTTGGAGGAGTCAAAATCATCTTCTTCTACATCTGGCTGTGTTTGTCAAGTAGTGAGTGATCAGAATTTAGCTCGCAACGAGATCTTGTTATGGCATATGCGATTGGGGCATCCTTCTTTCACTTATCTACAACGTTTATTTCCTACTTTATTTTCCGAAATTGATGTTTCGGATTTGCAGTGTGAACCTTGCATACTTGCAAAGAACCATCGTGTGTCTTTTCCTTTAAGTTTTAATAAAAGTGATGTTCCTTTCTCTATTGTTCATACTGATGTTTGGGGCCCATTTTCCACTCCTACTTCTTCTGGTGCTAGATGGTTTATTTCTTTTATTGATGATTGCACACGAGTCTCTTGGGTTTTTCTAATGAAAAATAAGAGTGAAGTAAGTTTGATTTTACCTATGTTTTATCAAATGGTTTGCACTCAATTTCAGGCTCACATTAAGATATTCCGTTTTGATAATGGCCGTGAGTTTTTGAATCATACTTTAACTGACTTTTTCCAGAAAAATGGTATCTTACATCAAACTACCTGTGCCTATTCTCCCCAACAGAATGGCATAGCGGAGCGTAAGAACCGCCATCTTCTTGAGTTAGCCCGGTCCTTATGTTTTACTATGCATGTTCCTAAACAATTTTGGGGGGATTCGGTTTTGATTGCTACTTTCCTTACTAACCGTATGCCTTCACGTGTTCTGAATTTCCAAACTCCTCTCCATGTCTTATCTACCTTCCACTCTCTCCCTTCCTTACTTCATCTTCCTACTCGAGTATTTGGTTGTGTAAGTTATGTTCATGTTCATGCTCTACACCGTGATAAGTTTGATCCCCGAGCTTTAAAATGTGTCTTTCTTGGTTACTCTTCTTCCCAAAAAGGTTACTGCTGTTTTCATCCTCCCTTTGGAAATTTTTTTGTGTCTATGGATGTTAGCTTCTATGAACAAAAGGCCTACTTCTCAGGGGGAGCTTCTCCTCCTTCTCTTCAGGGGGAGATTATATGTGTAGAGAATGAGGAGTTGTGTTATGAGGGAGTGAGGGCATTGCCGGCTGAGGAAAGGGAAGAGTTGTCTGAGGGGGTTACCTCAGATGGTTGTGAAACATTGAAAGAATTAAAGACATATCAAAGAAGGAAGAAGGTGGTTTCAGATATTCCTACAGATAATACACATCCCTCTCTTGAGACCATTGTTCAACCGATTGCTATTCTTGAGAATCATCCTAAGGTAATAAATTCTTCTACTCCTAGTTTGTTACCTACTAGTACTTGTGAGCATAATTCATCTGTTCCAGATCCACTTACTTTGGTTCCACCTAATGAGGAACAAGGTCATCGGTACCCTTCACGTGAGCGTCGTCCTCCTGATAGGTATGGTTTCTCGTCAGGCAATCATGTTGCATATCCTATATCTAATTATGTATATTCTCATCGTCTTTCTGAGTCATATGTAGCTTTTACCAATCAATTGTCGTATGTATCAATTCCTAACCATGTTCATGAAGCTCTTGGTAATCCAAAGTGGAAACATGCTATGATTAAAGAGATGAAAGCTCTTCAGAAAAACTCTACACGGGTTATGGTGGAACTACCTAAGGGCAAGAAGACTGTGGGATGCAAGTGGGTATTTTCTGTGAAATATAGAGCTGATGGATCCATAGAAAGATACAAGGCTCGGCTTGTAGGTAAAGGGTACACACAAACTTATGGTATTGACTATCAAGAGACATTTGCTCCGGTAGCCAAGATGAATACAGTTCGAGTTCTTTTATCCTTAGCTGCAAATTTGGATTGGCCACTACATCAGTTTGATGTGAAAAATGCTTTTCTAAATGGTGATTTAAAGGAAGAAGTATACATGAATCTTCCTCCTGGTTTTCCTACAAATTTTGGGAAAGTATGCAAACTAAAGAAGGCTTTATATGGCCTGAAGCAGTCACCGAGAGCATGGTTTGGCCGATTCTGCCTCTCTATGAAAAAATATGGTTTCAACCAAAGCCAGGCTGATCACACTCTTTTTCTCAAACGTGATGGAGGTAAAATTACAGTGTTAATTGTTTATGTGGATGATATGGTGGTTACAGGTAATAATGAAGGAGAGATTAAGAAGCTTCAGAGTTACCTTGCCAAAGAATTTGAGATGAAAGATTTGGGATCTCTAAAATATTTTTTGGGAATCGAGGTTGCTCGGTCTAAACGTGGTATTTTCTTGTCTCAACGGAAATATGTACTAGATCTGTTAACCGAGACAAGTATGCTGGCCTGTGAACCTATTGACACTCCGATGGAGGTGAATCATGGGTTGGCTATCTATCCTAATCAAGTCCCAACTAATAAAGAGAGATATCAGAGGTTGGTTGGAAAATTAATCTATTTGTCTCACACACGACCAGATTTGACTTATGCTGTAGGAGTGGTGAGTTAGTTTATGCATTCACCAAGTGAAACACATATGGATGCTGTCTACCGGATCCTTAGGTATTTAAAGTCTGCTCCTGGCAAAGGCATAATGTTTGCAAAACATGGTCATCTAGATGTGGAAGGATATACGGATTCTGATTATGCAGGTTCAAAACTTGACAGAAAATCCACTTCAGGATATGTTGCATTTGTTGGGGGAAATCTTGTCACTTGGAGAAGTAAGAAACAAGATGTTGTGGCAAGATCAAGTGCTGAGGCTGAGTATAGGGCACTTAGTCAGGCTATTTGTGAGTTACTTTGGTTGAGAATATTGATGAAAGAACTAAGTTTTACATCTGAGAAGGCATTGACATTGTACTGTGACAACAAAGCAGCCATAGAGATTGCAAATAATCCAGTTCAACATGATCGTACCAAACATATTAAAGTGGATAGACATTTTATCAAGGATAATTTAGACAAAGGTGTCATTCAGGTACCTTATGTGAAGAGTGAAAATTAACTAGCTGATGTGCTCACTAAGGCTTTATCTAGTAAATTGTTTTTCAACTCACTTAACAAGTTGGGCATGTATGATATTTATGCACCAACTTGAGGGGGATTGTTTGCATATAATTAGTTTTAATTAGCTTTATTAGCTGTAGTTAATTGGATGTTACTAGCTGTGTAACAGTTAACAGTTACTTTCCTAGCTCAATTAAGAATTATTGTAAATTTGTATAAATGCCTCTTTGTGAGGAGAAGAGAGGTAATTCAATTCTTACCAATTCTGCAAAATCGACCTTCTTCAATTGTAGAGAGATTGGAAACACTGGTCGAACAAGACCCCCGAAAATATTCTAGCCGAAGGTACATGATGAGTGGTTCGAATGACTGCACTGACTTGAGCCGAAGTTCAACAAACAATGGTGCTAGCTGGGTATCTAAGACGCCATTATGTTGACCATAATCAACATAACTTTTGATCAGCCTCTTATGTCTTTGGCCCTCTACTTTTGGTCGAGTGTAATCAAGACTTTGAACTTTCGGTTTAGGGCTTTGACCCCAACTATCTTAGATATGGCTGCCATCTTCGACCTTCCACTTTTAGGAGCTGAGATAATCCATTTCCTAAGCAACATAAATGACTATAAGTCTACCTCCTTTAGAGCACTTAAAGTTAATTGGAGAAAGACTTTCTCCGGCAACACACGAGCCGATAAGAATATTGGAAATTACAGTTCTTTCTATGCCAAGTATCAGACGAAAAATGTGATAGTGCTTCCTTTGAAGCTGGCCGAAGCTACTTGTGAGGAGCCTGTTGCTTTCCTTACTTACTGGATTTGTAAATTTCTTGTTTGCCCTAAGGGCAACAAGGTCACTCGAGAATATTCCCTTCTTGGGGATATGTTGGCATCAGGAGAAGCACTGGCCCTCTGCCATTGGGTGTTGGCCAATTTGTATCAGTCTCTCCATGATGAAGTGGAGTGAAAGATGGATCTGGGAGGGTGTTGATTGTTTTCTTATAGCAAAACTGTTACACATTTATTCCAACTCTAAGTTTAACTCTCAAGTACACGAATTGCGGCGTAGCAAGGTATGCAAATAACAAGGTTGATCCCATAAGGAATAGGTAAACATACAATGAATCAATTTAACTTATCCTCAACTCACACACACGGCATGAGGGTTTAGATTTAGGTCAAAACACATATACGCTTTAACACACACACCCATACTTTCATGGCATTGTTAAGCATCAGAATCCACCATCTAGCACATAGAATAAAGAATATGATATCATGCAATTTCAAAAGATTACGAACACAAAGTTTGCCTACTAAAAGCTTTGGCTATTTCTTTTTGGCGTTATACCCTCCTTATGCATTTACTAGGAGTCTCTTAAACCTGCCCTAGCAAGTTAACTTGCATGTTCCCAGACAAGCTAGGCCAATCACCCATACAAGAGTTATAAGGATTTGTGAAGATGACAAACACATAGACCATAGATCCACTGTAATGTACACTACACCATCTATGAATACTATTATCACAACTAGTTCTTAATTGATTGCTTATTACTTCTAAAATTGTCATTCTTTTGAGCTTATTCAATTTTATAACAATCACTAGATGCTTCATCCCTAAGGTAGCTAAGCTTAAAAGAATCTACACCTAATGTCATTCTAACAGATAATAGGATTTTATGCAAGTACCATTATCATAAATTACAAGAATCGTAAATAAACATTGATCACATGCTAGATGCTTTATCTTTATCTTAATAATGCATGAAAGTAACTAAGACATAAACAGAAAAATAAAAGGTTAAAATAAATATATAAATTGCCAATCAATGTTCACAATAAAAATTAATTAATTAAAACAAACTTGAAAGCATGAAAAAGGAAGAAGAAGATCACAAGAAGGTCTCTCCAAGGCAAGGTGATGTGCGTCTAGGCTAAGGATGCCTCCTTGTCGTTGGCAAGGCTTGGGCACCAAGGTGGCCATCACTCCTCCTTGTCTTTGGCAGTCTAAGAAAAACATCACTCCTCTTGGCTTGGCAACTTGCGACACTACCATTTCTTTCTCTCTCCAAACTTACAAGAATATAAAAACTAGGCTAAGAACTAAAAACAAGAAGAAAAACTAACTCTGAAGAATAATGAGGAAAAGAGTCATTTAGATAGGAGTGAGGAGGCAAGGGTTCCTTGGCCTCCAAGGACTAGTATTTGTGGCACAAAAGGAAAGTAGAATTAGGGTTTTGTTCCAAGAGGCTTGTAGCAAGGGGGTCACTTAAGCCCACCTTGCCGTGTGCCTCTCCTTGTGTGTGCCTTGGTGCATGCATGTCTCCTCAAGGCGCATTCCTCTTATGTAGTTGACTTGAGCTCACTGACTTTTGAAGAAGCTTCTAGAACCCTTTGACTTTGACTAAACATTCCTAGGTCCCACTAGGGTTAGGTTTTCCTAGTCCAACTAGGATTTCCTTTTTCAGTCCAACTAGGGTTTATCTTTTCAGTCCAATTAGGGTTTACCTTTCCTAGTCCAACTAGGATTTGGTTTTCCTAGTTCAACTAGGATTTCTCATTTCTGGCCCTGAACATTGATGGTTTTACTGGTTTAGCTAGGATTCCTTGTTTGAATAGGATTTCAATTTTCCTAGTTCCATCAGAATTTCTTTAGTTTTCCTAGTTTGATTAGGAATTGTCTAATTCTAGCTCTTTTGGCTTCTTTCTTCATAATTGCTTCATTTGACCTACAAAATACAGAAACAAAGCAAAAACACACAAAACGCTGAGTTCTAGCGCTATAGGTTAAGGAGTTAGCATATAAAACCATGCACAAATGCACACTCAACACACCCCTAAACTTAGATTTTGCTAGTCCTCGAGCAAAAGAAAATAAAACAAAGACTCAAGACTGACTCTAAAAACGACTGCTTCCTAACAAATGAATACATGTATACAATTAGTATCAATTATCGCAAGCAAAGCACATATATGAATCATTCATCAAATTCAAGTGATAACTACATTGCATACCTTGCTTCTCCATTATCATCTATATTATCCTTTGTATAAACCCATGTGTTATATAAATAGTCAAGACAAGTTATATACAAGTTAAATTAAACTCCAATTCTCACTAGGCATACTTTCAGCAATAAACGCTCAGAAATTGGGTTGATTTGTGTGCTCTCAGGTAATGTGAGAATAATATATACAAGTTCACATATTAGCATTGAATAAACAAGGCACTAATAGATAGATTGTGATCTCATGAATGAATGCCAATGAACTTGAAATGGAATCACTAGTTATATGCTTCTCTCTTATTCAATCTCCACACCAAAGGATTACACCTTATCTCGAATCATAAAGGAGTTTTATGGGTTGAAATGAAAGCTTAGGTTTAGGTATGGTATTGAAATGAAAGAAAAATACCATGGCTAGTACTAGGGAATTTGTAACACAGTTAAGGCATATCTTACTTATTTGCATTTTATAACTTGAATTTTGAACTTTTTGCTTTCTTCTGCACTGGCCATAGCTTCTATTGTTAGCTTGTTTATTTTTCTTATTTCTTGGCATTGGCATAGTCTTTTCGAGCACTTTTTCTTTTCTTTTGCTTCAAGCTATGCATAATCAACATTTTGCACCCTCCAATTCTTATGTAACCAAAAACCATAGTATAAGGGTAAACGGGATAGAAGGTGTAACTCCCCTAAACTTAGGGTTAAGTAAGGGTGTTTGGTGACAAAAAAAAGGCAAATTAAGGCTCAAGGTGGCTAGCTAGCAGTACAAACAATGTGGTTGGCTTTTCAGCTAAAAGGGTTAAGAAACATGGCCTAAGATCATCTCCTTAGTACAATGTATCTCTAAATGCTTCAAGTAAAATAAAAGAGAAGTTCTAATAAAAATGATTCAAGATATGCACATTTCAAGTGTATAACCAAATGAATGAATAATAAGATCAAAACAACAACTTGAATGACAAGAATAAGATTTAGAATGGCGCGCACACTCAAGAATTAAAGAACAGGCTCAATAGCTCATATCGGTCATAAGTCTACTCTAACAAGCATAAAACACACTTAACATGCATATCACTACACAAGTTCATAAAAAGGAAATATAGATCACATGGAGTTGTGAAATAAACATGTAATATCAAAGGAACAAGGTGAATAATGATAACATATACAAGGCTAACGATGCAATTCTATAAGCCATACAATCATGTCAAGTGTTGGGAAACTTAAAAACACATGTTGCAAGAGCCCTAGAGAGTTAAATCCATATTGAAATCAAATCAACACTCAAGGAATTGAATTTTAATTTAATACCCGAAAGAGCAATCCTAATGCAATTAGGATTGATTCTTAGGGTTTTTGAACTCTTAAACAAAATATATTTTTTTTCGAAAACCCCCTTTTAAAACAGCCTATTCCCCGCAAACTTAAATGATACATTGCCCTTAATGTATAAGAAATAAACTACATGCAAGCTCATTAAAGTAAGAAAAGTAAGCAAACCCCCCCAAAAGGAATTCTAACACACAAACAAACAAATAAAAACAGAAAGCACTAAAATTATCTCAAATGAAGCAAGAATGAAATAAAATAAAGTTTACGGTTCAAATGGATGTGGTGTGCGTGGTTGGTCCCCTTGTCCTCTTGGCCTCTTATGCAAAAACCATTGGGTGACCTTCAAAAAGTGCTTGATTTTACGTCTTCAGCCAGATGTTGCTATGTCCTCTTTACTTGTGGCTTCTCTTGCTCCTCTTTGATCCCATGTTACTGCTCTCAGCCTCATCATGCTCTCAATACCTTGTGAATCCTCTCGGCTCCATCAGTTCTTCCATATTTGCTGCCCTTTCATCGTCTTGTGCTAGGTCTTCAGTTACTTGGAATGACTCACTTATTCCCATATGGGTGAAACTCATCATCATGGTCTTTGTTCTAAACTCCATCCCAACAGTGCACAAGAATGGCCTCCTAAGAATAAGAGTGGTGCGATTAGCCAATCTTGGCACATCAAGAATTATGAAATCAGCAGGAACAAGGAGTCTCTTGCAATTCACAAGCACATCCACAAGTTTCCCCACTAGCTTAGAAGTAGTCGAGTTTCCAAAACCAATATGGTACTCATATTCTTGCAAGTCAGTTTGTTCGAATCTAAGGCTATTGAAAATACGCAAAGGCATGATGTTAATTGCGGACCCATCATCAAGTAGCACTCTCTCAAACACACAATTACCCACTATGCATGATATGATTAGCAGCCTAGGATCCCTCTTCTTTTTCAGAAATTGCTCAAATAAGTACCTCTCGATTTGATCTGAAACTTTGGCCTCTCCTTCTCTTACTTTGTGTTTGATTGCTCTCAGTTTCCCTAATGTGCGTGGGTACCACGTGATTAGCTCGAGTTAAGATTCTTCACTTGGTTCTGCTTTGTCCATGGAAGGGTCATCTTCTTCTTCATCATCAGAAATAATGATCACTTCACAAACCTTCTTCCTTGCTATTCTTCTTCCATGGTGTACCCTCTTGGTTTACATCCAAACCACGTTTACATTCTCAGTCTTTGGGTTGACAATGGCTTAACTAGGCAGCTTCCCATGCTCTTTTTGTCCTACACTGCTAGAAATTTGCCCCATTTGCACTTCTAAACTTGCTATGGCCTTCAAATATGCTTGAATTTGTTGCTCAATTCTTTGCATGAAGGAATTAGTACTTTGAGCTAGTGTGGTGGTGCTTTGAGCAATTTGCGCAACCTTGTCCTCCAAGCTTGACTTTTCAACATTAGGGTGCACATAAGGCCTCACATTAGTGTTTCCACTTGCTTGTTGCCCATTTTTGTTGCTCCACCTCATATTAGGATGACTCCTCCAACCAGGGTAGTAAGTGTTTGGAAATGGCTCTCTTTGGTTTCTTTGGAAGTTCCCTACTTGGTTTACTTGCTCCACACTCTCATCTTGATCATGTGAACTCACATTCTCATGCACAATAGCCAAATTCTTCACCATGGTCATGATTTCGGCAATTTCCTTCTCAATTGCACTTGGTACAGCTGAAACTTCATATATGCCTCTCTTGGTTGTTCCTCTTGTTTGTGTGAAGTTCCATTACTGTGAATTGTGTGCAAGTGTCTCAAAAAGTGCTTTAGCTTCCACGTTTGTCTTAGTCATGAATAAGCTTCCACATGCGGCATCCACCATAGATTGGTCTCTTTCTATCAATCCTTGATAAAAACAGCTCATAAGGTACCACGGCTCTAAGCTATGATGGGGACATGCATTCAGTAGCTCATTGAACCTTTCCTAAGTCTCATGAAATGGTTCATCCGCCTTTTACACAAACCCCAATATATTTCTTCTTATTTCATTCGTCTTGGTAGCAAGAAAGAATTTCTTCAAGAATCGCCTAGACAGCTCTTCCCAAGTAGTGATTCACGCACTAGGCAGCGAGTAAAGCCACTTCTTTGCCTTGTCCTTGAGTGAAAACGGGAACAAACAGAGTTGACATTGGTTTTTATCAACCCCCACATACCTCGCGGTCTCGTACACTCCAGCAAACTCTTTTAAGTGTTGAATAAGATCCTCCCCACTTAATCCATGGAAATTCGGCAAGAAAAGGATAGTTCCACTCTTGATCTTAAAGTTGTGGTTCAAGGTAGCGTAGTGAATGCATGATGGCTGGGCGGGCAGCGATGGTGATGAAAAGTGACTTAATGGATGGGTGGAAATAACCTCAGCATCATGATTGTCACCCATGCTTCCTTCAAAGTCAAATTCGGATTCGAATGAGCTTGAGACGAATGGACTTCTTGGACACTTCCTCGTGGACTCAAGTGCTTCAGCAAGAGCTTCTCTAAATCTTTGTTCAAGGTCTGAACTCATAAACAAGCACCTACATATTCAGCAACCAATTTTTCAGTAGAAAAGACACTTATAAGGTAACTAGCATTATTAACAACTAAAACCTAAAAACTGAAAATTTAACTAATAGAGCTTAATTACTATGATAAGCTTAAGTTAATTCAATGATATTTAACACCATTCCTCAGCAATAATGCCAAAAACTTGTTAATTGGTTTCTTAGAGCAAAATTATTACACATTTATTTCAACTCTAAGTTTAACTCACAAGTGCACGAATCACAGCGTAGCAAAGCATGCAAATAACGAGGTCGATCCCACAAAGAGTAGGTAAACATACAATGAATCAATTTAACTTATCCTCAACTTACACACGGCATGGGGGTTTAGATTTAGGTCAAAACACACATACACTCTAACACACACACCTACACTTTCATGACATTGTTAAGCATCAGAATCCACCATCTAGCACATAATTATTACACATTTATTCCAACTCTAAGTTTAACTCACAAGTGCACGAATCACGGCGTAGCAAAGCATGCAAATAACGAGGTCGATCCCACAAAGAGTAGGTAAACACACAATGAATCAATTTAATTTATCCTCAACTTACACACGGCATGGGGGTTTAGATTTAGGTCAAAACACACATACACTCTAACACACACACCTACACTTTCATGACATTGTTAAGCATCAGAATCCACCATCTAGCACATAGAACAAAGAATATGATATCATGCAATTTCAAAAGACTACGAACACAAAGCTTTCCTACCAAAAGCTTTGGCTATTTCCTTTTAGCATTATACCCTCCTTATGCATATACTAAGAGTCTCTTAAACCTGCCATAGCAAGTTAACTTGCATGTTCCTAGACAAGTTAGGCCAATCACCCATGCAAGAGTCATTAGGATTTGTGAAGATGACAAACACATAGACCATATATCCACCTTAATGTACACTACGCCATCTATGAATACAATTATCACAACCAGTCCTTAATTGATTGCTTATTACTTCTAAAATTGTCATCCTTCTAAGCTTATTCAATTTTATAACAATCACTAGATGCTTCATCTTTAAGGTAGCTAAGCTTAAAAGAATCTATACCTAATGCCATTCTAACAGATAATAAAATTTTATGCAAGTATCATCATCATAAACTACAAGAACCGTAAATAAACATTGATCACATGCTAGAGGCTTTATCTTTATCTTAACAATGCATGAAAGTGACTAAGACATAAATAGAAAAATAAAAGATAAAATAAATATATAAATTGTCAATCCATGTTCATAATAAAAATTAATTAATTAAAACAAACTTGAAAGCATGAAAAAGGAAGAAGAAGATCACAAGAAGGTACTCCAAGGCAAGGTGATGTGCGGCTAGGCTAGGGATGCCTCCTTGTTGTTGGCAAGGCTTGGGCAGCAGAGTGGGCATCATTCCTCCTTGCCTTTGGCACTCCATGAAAAACAGCACTCCTCTTGGCTTAGCAACTTTCGGAACTACCCTCTCTTGCTTTCTCCAAACTTACAAGAATATAAAAACTAGGCTAAGAACTAAAAGGAAAAACTAATTCTGAAAAATAAATCTCTCTCTCAAAATATGTGTCAAAACACAAGTGTGTAAGACAATGAGGAAGAGGGTCCTCTATATAGGAGTGAGGAGGCAAGGCTTCCTTGGCCTCCAAGGACTAGGATTTGCGGCACGAAAGGAAAGTAAAATTAGGGTTTTGTTTAAATGGTTTGCGGCAAGAGGGTCACTTAAGCCTATTTTGCCGTGCGCCTCTCCTTGTGTGTGCCCCAGTGCATGCATGTCTCCTTAAGGCCCATTCCTCTTGTGTAGTTGACTTGAGCCCATTGACTTTGAAGAAGCTTCTAGAACCCTTTGACTTTGACCAAACATTTCGAGGTCCCACTAGGGTTAGGTTTTCCTAGTCCAACTAGGATTAGGTTTTCCTAGTCAAACTAGGATTTGGTTTTCCTAGTTCAACTAGGATTTCTCATTTCTGGCCCTGGACATTGATGGTTGTCCTAATTTGGCTAAGATTCCTTGTTTGAGTAGGATTTCAGCTTTCTTAGTTCCATCAGGATTTCTTCCTTTTTCCTTTTGATTAGGAATTATCCAATTTTGGCTCTTTTGGCTTCTTTCTTCATAATTCCTTCATTTGACCTACAAGATACGGAAATAAAGCAAAAACACACAAAACACCAAGTTCTAGCACTCTAGGTTAGGAAGTTAGCATATAAAAACATGCATAAATGCAAACTCAATAGAGGGGGTCCATTATGGATGTTTCAACTCTGCCTTCAAGCTTACTTTCTAGAGTTCAAGGTTAATCCCATTGTAACCATAAAAAGAGACCAAATACTTGGGGTTTTCCTCATGAAGCTCGACCTTGAGCGCTTGTTTATGGTGGAGGAGTTTTCAACGACCCAGTGGTAAGTTAGCCTGGACAGAAAATACCCTAACTACCTCAACTTTGACCTCTCAAGCGTGAGATATTCAGCCAAAGGGACCGATCTTACGAGGTTAGAAGAAATATGGAAGACTTTCCTCATTCGAAGGACTTTCCATACTATAGCAGCACCCTTGGTTCGAAGGGAAGTGTCGAAGTGTATAATCCCCACTTTTGTGCCAAGCAATTTGGGCACACTCAGTTCTTGCCAATTCCCTTCTTCTAATCCATGAACCTCTGCTCTTTTTTCTGGGTCGACCTAAGCACGAGCAAGTCTCGGCCCAGCTTCACTTGGATCCAGAATAATTACACCTTGAATCGAGGTTAAACATTGCCAACTCTATTCAGCTATTTTCAAGAGGTCACAAGCTTTTATTTGGCCTGGTGGTTTCATATTTCTAGCCATCTCTTTGATCGAAGTTTAGACAAGACTAGAATGGGGGCCATAGGAGGGATACTGTTCATCTTCAATGAAATCCAGAGGGAAAGCAGAGTTGGGCTGCTGTTATTCGGTCTAAGCCTACTAGGCTGGACAAAAAGATCTATATTAAAAGTAAGTGCCTTTTGACTATTCCCAATGCCAATTAATTCACTGTGTCCTCTCTTATTTGTTGGTTTTACAAGTATCTATTGTTTAGCCTCTTACTCACTCTTTTCTTTATTTGATTCTTTGGCAATTATATGGTCTCCTCTTTGTGACCCAACTGTCAAGCTTAATGTTTATAAAGTGTGGGATGCTGGCTCTCATAAAGCAAGGATTGGTGTTGTGGTGTGAGATCACCGAGGGTTTTTGGTTAATAGATGTGCAAAGAGTTTATCTGCAAAGTGTAATGTGATGGTGGAGGTACCATCTCTAACTTACCAAAACCTGGCTTTTCTCATGTATTTGTCAAATTTGACTCTCTAAAGGTAATTTTGGCCATAAAGAAATCCACCTCTATCGTATCATGGTCAACGAGTGTAATATCAAAATTATCACCGAAATTTCGCCGATAATTTCGTTTTTTGGGGGGGGACAAAATCGAAACACCATACCAAGGATTTATCGGGAAAATATTAGAAATTTCAGGAGACATCAAAGGCTTTTTTGGATGAATTTCGCGATATTTTGGTCGAAATTTCGCGATATTTCATCGAAATTTGGTAGAGGTGTTCCGAAAACTCACAGTTTCTTTATTTCACTGTCACTGTTCTTGGATTCCCTGATGTTGCTGTCTGCCTTTTTGACCATTTAGTGCTCAACTTTATCATTTCTCAATCCCAGACCCCTCTCCTGATCGGATTTCAAACCATTTCAAAACAAATTTCAACTTCTCTCTCTCTCTCTCCCCCTTTCACGCACGCTTAACCCTCTTCGCTTGCTGATCAGATCAGATCTACTCTGCTCCTTCCATCTCCAGCCACATCCCTGCGCCCGGCAGCAATCCTCGCTTCTGCCCCCAAAGCCCTCCTTTTGCCGCCTCCAAAGCTTTCCTTGTGCGCCTCTGTCTCTCTATTGGTTAGACATCCAGTCCAGTGCGCCTCTCTGTCTCTACTGGTCTAAAGTCCAGCCATTTCCTTGTGTGCCGCCTCTCTGTCTCTTCACTGCTGGTTAGACATCCAGAGTCCAGCCACCACTTGTATTGTATTATTGTATATGGAATGAATATGGACTTGTATTTATTTTACTCTTTTTATCTCACCATCGTTTATAAGTTATAAATAACTTATAAGTTATAAGTTATATGTTATAACTTGAAAACTTGATAATTAATTGTTTCATTACTTCATATAATCTATAGATTATTCATATATTTTATAGTTTGATAATTTGATTGATATTAGTAATAAATTAATAATAATGAAAATGAAAATAAATAGGAATTTTACGAGATTATAATTTATGAATCAGGTCTATTGCCTATTAGTATTGAGTATTGTTGACTATTGATTTTATTGGTTTTTTTGTTATTAGGTACTAAACTACTAATATGGCAAGCGGAGAATGAAGCTCAGGAAGGTATCGTGATTCGACTTGGCAGCATGCACTTCCAAATCAAGAGAATAAAAATAGTTCAATATGTAAATATTGTGGCCTAGTAATAAAGAGTGGTGGAGTCACAAGACTAAAATACCACCTTAGTGATATGGATTCTGGTGCCAATGTGCAACGTTGCACTAAAGTCCCACCTAAAGTGAAGCATTTCTGAGATATTGGGATTAAAAAAAACCAAAAGAACAAAAAAATGCAACGGATAGAAGAGCTTCAAGCAGAACTTCGCAGAGGAAATGAAATAAACGTAAGTGATAGTGATGAAGACGATAATGACGACCATAATGATGATATGGGAGTTGAAGAGCGAAGAGAATTTTGAGCTGCAATTCGAGCATCTAGAGCAGCACAATAGGACTGAGAGCACCTGCATAAAGTTTCGAATAGGGGACAAGGTTCTAGTTCTAGCCGTCAGGCACCTTGAGAAGAGGATCCAACATGAAGGAATCACAACCAGCCCCTCCACTAGCACCAAGCTATTACAAGTCCAAATCATCACGCCAAAAGAGTGTTAAAAGCCTCTTTTCTGGAGGGTCACTGAAAGAGATGATGAATCGCTTGATAGCTAAGTTCTTCATATATGAAAATATTGCTCCATCAAAAGCAGCATTTCATCATTTCAAAAACATGGTGATTGGATGTCAGCAGACAGGAGAAGGTATCGAACCTCCATCACCCTTTCAGATCTAACACACATATTTGGATCAGGGGTTCGCAGAAATGCAAGAGCATGTCAAGAAATTGAAAAAGAATTTGGCAACTTATGGTTGCACAATTATATGCGATGGTTGGACAAGTCCAACTAAGTTGTCCATTATAAACTTTATGGCATACTCAAGAGGCAAGACTGTTTTCCTCAAGTCCGTTGATTCTTCAAATCGCATTAAGGATGCACAATATATATACGGGCTAATGAAAGATGTGATAGCGGAGGTAGGAGTAGAAAATATTGTTTAATTTGTAACCGACAATGGTTCCGCATATGTCACCGCAAGAAAAAAGTTAATGAGGCGATATAATATATACTGGACGTCATGTGCGGCACATTGCATTGATCTTATGTTTGAAGAGATTGGAAAGAACAATAAAGTTGCTAGTGTGATAAAAAAGGCTCAAAAGATCACGAATTTAATTTACAACCATAACTGGTTGTTAGCAAAGATGCGTGAGAAAGACTTTTGTGATGGTGATATTATTCGTCGTGCTGCCACTTGATTCGCCACTCACTATATTGTCCTGCATAGTTTATTTAAAAAGAGTCCAGGGTTGA
>QANT01007838.1:3573-47497 GCA_003254885.1 Purshia tridentata
AGTTTTTTTTTTTTTTTTTGGGCAAATTGATTCACTGATGGTCATACAAATTATGGATGTTATGGATGAATTCAAAATACAGGTTATGGTGAATGGACTTCTATTCCAGCTATCGCTTCCACTCAATTTCCTTGGTAGTGTTTATCGTGAGACTATACAGAGTCTTGTTGACATGAAATCCATGTTTCAGTTACTGGAGGTAAATAAAGGAACTTCTCTACAGTTGCTCTATTTTTAATTATATTGGCCTCTTTTTATTGGTTGAAACACTTATGATTGTTTCTTGCTAGAATATCAAGGAAATACTATTGGATCATACTCAGTTTTATTCTTTTGTTATTTTCACCCTCTTTAATAAAGAAGAAAGTAGGAAATACATAGTCCACTCTTAATATTTATCTTTTGGTTTGTATTTATCACTCTTTTTAAGATTGAAAGAGATTTTGTGTGTCATCCAAGTTTTTTGATGCTTCTGATACATTGGTGCGTTGGCATCTTTTTGGGTACCGTTTCAACTTGCAATTTGTTTTGTTATGTTACTTTAGGAAAGGCCTGAAATTGATGACAAAGATAATGCAAAGCCTCTGAAGTTAACTGGGGGAAGCATTCAGTATGACAACGTACATTTCAGGTGGTTGATGCTTCTTTTTGTATACCTTCTTATAGTGTTAATGTAGCATATGGCTCTTTAGCTATAACCCGATGTTTTGGTTTCTATGCATTGTGATTGGGAACAAGGAAAAATATTATCTAGACGAGTAAATAGATTGACCTTAAAACAACAACAATTAATTACTTTTGCTATAAAACAAGCTCGTATTTTATCTCCATTACCTTTTCTTAATAATGAGAAACAATTTGAAAGAATTGAGTCAGCCGCTAGAACTACTGGTCTTAGAACCAGAAATAAAAAGGCTGACTCTTCAATTGAATCAAACTAAAATTCCAATCCAAACTCATGGTTCATTGCTGATGCACTACACTCCTTTCCCATTTATACAGTTACCTGACAGAAAGAAAGATTCTTGATGGGATATCATTTGTTGTGCCTGCTGGAAAGAGTGTGGCTATTGTTGGAACCAGTGGCAGTGGTAAGGCTTGACCTTGTCAGAATTCTTCGATGTTTCTTGTCATCTGGTTTTGATTAACTTGTCCTTTCCTCATTAAAATCATTTCTTGCTTACATGAAATAATATATGTTTATGTTCTGTGCTTCTGTGGAGGACATGATTCTATAGATAGACAGAATTCTGGTCCTTTTGCTAGATGTTTAGTCTGGCAGTTCTTAGGATTAGCAAGTGATGCCCATACATATTTAATTCTTTTATTTTGTATTAATCAGTATTATTGCATCAATGTGCATATATGTTGTTTTACTCAGTCTGATTTCATTGGCATGAATATAGTGAATTGGTATCTGCTTGCAGGCAAGTCAACCATTCTCAGATTGCTCTTCAGGTTTTTTGACACCCATTCTGGAAGTGTAAGAAAACTAGTATTGCCACCACACACAACACACACCACCCCACCCCCCCTCCCCCAACCAAAAAGAACAAAAAATTTGTATCTTACAGTGATACCATTAATTTATGGTAAGATAAAGATAAAAAAAAAAATTTTTAACTTTGACATTCTTCTCATCCGAGACAATAAAAAAAAAAATTTATCTTTGACAGATAAAGATAGATGGTCAAGATATCCGGGATGTGACACTTGAGAGTGTACGGAAGTCTATTGGCGTTGTCCCCCAAGATACAGTAAGTTCAAATAAGCAATGTCATTTTTTTTTTTTCTCGCTTTAGTTGTTTCTACTACAAAATTCATAGGCTATGTGGGATCTTGTTGGTCATGGTCATAAGTTGTGACTTGTGACATTATAAGAAAAGAACTGGTGCGTCATGGACAGGTACTTTTCAATGACACAATATTTCACAACATCCATTATGGTCGTCTTGCAGCAACAAAAGAAGAGGTATGAGATGAATGAGTTATCACTTGAAATTTTGATTCTTTGAACAGCATATTGTGCAGTGTTGAATTTACTAGGCTTTCTTGGCCAAATAATTCTTTCTGTTTAGGTGTATGATGCCGCTCGACGTGCAGCGATACATGACAGTATTATGAAGTTCCCTGACAGGTATTCTACTGTTGTGGGGGAACGAGGGCTCAAGGTGAGAAGGCTGATGCTATTTACTGAGGATATGTTTCCTTTAGTTATGGGCTAAACTTCCCTCTTTGCAGGCAGGCTGGGTTAGGGTACTACGTTTTTTAAACATGTAATCTTAGCAAACCACATAGTATCTAATGAATGAAACTCTTGTAGCATTGCACATCTACCTCCTGCAAAGTCAATGTTTTGTACAGTATTTTGATATTACTTATAATTTAATGACCATATAAATATAACTGACAAAAAAATGAAAAGAAAGAGGAATAGGTTACTGTTTGTTATTTCTTTTTGGTGGACCATTAAATTAGAATGATATGGTTATACTTCTGTGCAGCTAAGTGGTGGTGAGAAGCAGCGTGTGGCACTTGCTCGTGCATTCTTGAAAGCACCTCCAATTCTGTAACCATTTCATTCTTTCTTCCATTGGTTTTTCCTAATTGTTCATGTTGTCTGAAATTTTGTATCCATGTATAATTTTGAAATTGAACTTTCTTGACTTGCTAATGAATTAATCTTTGGTATACAATGAAGATATCTCCCTGTTCTCATCCACAGGTTATGTGATGAAGCTACAAGTGCACTAGATAGCACCACGGAAGCAGAAATATTAAATGCATTGAAGTCCTTGGCAAACAATCGAACATCAATTTTCATTGCTCATAGGCTAACCACTGCAATGCAGTGTGATGAGGTATGCACTTTTCTGCCTGTTTGTTGCTTCTCCTGCATTTTTGAATACTTTTTTTCCGTTACTACCTCTTTTTGCTGGCCTGAACATCTATTACTTTCTAAATTTATACTTTAGTTGGGTTAGAGAGAGAGAGAGAGTTATACAATCATTGCTTTATCTTTTCCTATCTCTTTTGTATGTTGCAATATCTTACTCTCTGCCTTTCAAAATCAATTCTTAGATAATAGTTCTGGAGAATGGGAAAGTGGTTGAGCAGGGACCCCACGATGTTCTCTTGTCTAAATCAGGAAGATATGCACAGCTCTGGGGACAGCAAAATAACACAATTGATGCACTTGATGCCACTGTCAAAGTGGGTGCATGAATGTTCCCATTCCTTCACTTCGCTCCCTCTTCGAAAGTAAGAAAGGCTGGCTTAAGAGGGTTCTATTCTGTCTATTCTGGTAATTTATTAGCCACCTTTGACCTTCAGTTTATAGAGAAAGTTTATATATGGGAAGTTGAACTTTGGAGTAAGCACTATTCTCTGGTGGACTAGAAAGATTGATGCATGGCACACGCTCCTGTGATGAGGTATGTGGTACTGGTTGGTTAACTCGGACATGAAGGTAATGCTAGTAGGCCAGTTTGGTATTGCTGTAACTTCTGAAAAATAGTTGTAGAGACAGCTGTTGAAAATGTTGGGAGGAATCTTTTGATTTGAATGAGAAGTAATTAGTTATATATTTAATTAGAACACAGAAGCTGTTAGCCTTGAGAAGCATACACTGTGTTACTGGAGCCTACAAACAGTGGAAGCATTTGTATTAAGTAGGTTATTGATAGCCAAAGTAGGTTCTTAACTATATCATGGTGCTTAGGATATTGAATACATTCTTCACTTCTATGCATCAATTTGAGAAGGATTGAAGTTTTTTTTTTAAAATTTGTACTTTTCTGTTTGTTAGACAAGCAGGAATACATTTCTCCATTGTATCAACTATGTACTATATGTGTCCAATAAAATTGGCTTTGTGCAATGTGCTTTAGTTTTATTTATGTATGCACAATGTGGAAATCAGAGTGTAACGTTTGCTAATTTGTGTTGATATATATCTTCTACTTATGTGAACCAATTGTACCAAGCATTCTGTGAATTTATGGTTCTGTATTGTGGTTGTGGAGTGGAATTATAATTTAGTTTACATATAATTTTGTCGTATCGATAACGACAATACCAAATGCATTAGCATTGCGCCAAATCTGGCGTAACCATTGCATGCCGAACAAATTAGGAAGTTACGGGCACTTGTAGATGGAGAAATCGATCATCGTACAGTTGTCAAATTGATCGTTGCATGTAACGCAAACCCGACCACCGACAAGAGTGCCTGACACATAAATTTATTTTTCGAAGACCAGTCTTGAATACTTGATTCTTGAAGGGTGCCTTGAATGCCATGATAATACTTGATGAAGATCCTTGAAATGGAGATGTGAGAATTTTTCCAATCTTGAAAGAGATCTAGGGTGGAGAGCTGCTTTCATTTTTCCTTTTTTGTTGACAAGAGATCGTGTAGATTTGGTAAATTACCTTGCCTTTCCCATTTGCTTGAATTGAAGTGCTGCATTGACCACCTGCTAAACAGCTCTCTTACGGTTTGTTCTAAATCATTTGCTCAATTTATCTTTCCTTCTACCTAGAATCTGTCAAACCTGCATTTTTACAATATTTTTTTAGCTTCTCTTTTGTCAACATTCGGCAAAGTTTTTTCTGGTAGTAAATAAGGAAAATAAGAAGAAAAAAAAAGTGAAAAGGAGGGGACTTGACATATCCTAGCGCTGGGATTTGAGTCTCATCATCCTGAATACCCTTTTCATTCAGAATAGGACTTGGAAATTGAGAACATAATTGAGAGAACAAAAGCAGGAAATTTGGTAAAATAGTTTTTTTCTTTTATATCGAATTCGGACCTCAGATATAGAGGGTAAATGCTCTTAATCAATTGAGCTACAAGCCCCCCACTCTGGTAAAATACTTCAGTTTGTGCTTTTCACCCAAATGATCAAAACTGATCATTATTGTTTGATGAGTTTGGCAAAGCAAGCAAGAGGCATCAGTGATGATGAGCTGTGAATTTGCTGGTGCGGATTTGGGTGCAGCCGTTACACCTGAACTGATACTGCATTTCCAGCAGATTTCCAAAATTTCATTTGTTGTTTTCTTTCCCATTTCCCCCCAATGGTAAAAAAAAGGGTCAAAAGGCCTTCTCTATAATGTCTTTATGTTCTTTCAACTCTTTTACATTTAGACGTTTAAGAAGACAAAGAAGAGTATGGTTCTTTCGTTTTCAGACTCTACTTCTGGTAAGCTAGAATTTTCATTTTTTTCTTAAAGATAGTTCAGTATTATGAAAAGCAAAAATTCTCATAAAAGCTGATATGGTACTATAGTAACAGAAAATTAAAAACCACATGGGTTGGAACTAAAATGTATAAGTACAGGGTGTAAATGTGCCCAGAGGAAGGGAGGAGGAAGAGTGCCCGAATATTGGCCTTGGAGGAGGAGAAGAAGAACAAGGCATTCACATGTAGAGCCACAGCAACACCAGCAGCTCCTCCTGCCAAGACCAAGAGGGGCCGCAAGTGCAAAAGACTTGAAGATGTCCTATCATTTCAACAGGTTCCTCTTCCCCCGCCTTCTTTTACATGTATAAGATATGCATATATAAGGAAACGCTCTCTTATCAGACCGTGAATCTTGATCAATGATTATGATAATTCTTGCCTAAATTTGAATCCTCAAATTCATAGTCTGGCAAAAGAACGTTACTCTGCATATATAAATTGGATACTTATTCCAGGTTCACGATTCTCTCCATAACTTGCAGTTGGGTGATTCTGATTTTCAATTGTACGCAGGATACTGAAAACCAAGAAGAGGAAGATAATTCGATCAAGAATGGTGAGCCTTAACATTCATAGATGCAACTTAAAGTCAAGTGACTGTGTTAACACACTAATTAATCATCAAGATTTCAAAATGTGGTAACTTAGTTATTGTTTCATATTAATTAGATGAAGCGGCAGAAAATCTGTCACCCACACAGCAAGTGCCAGAAAGTCACGTACTTGACTTTGTCCTTGATGCACTTCAAAGGTGCAAATGCATTTTTCTTTTCTTTTATGATATGTTCTTTCCAGTTTGCACAGGAAAGCAAAGGAATCAATTTCAATGCTTGAATTACTAGAAAACTATTTAAGGGCTTAATCATTCTGCTTAATGTAGGAGCGACAAATTTGATATATTCAAAAAGCCTGTTGACCCTCAAGAGGTTAGTTATACTTGGTTTCTAAAAATTTTCTGTTGCAAATGCTTTGTTCCTTTCTAATTTAAAAAAATTAATGATCTATTTCTTGCTTTCAAAGGTGACCACCTATTACAATATTATTAAAGAACCAATGGATTTTGGCACCATGAGGACAAAACTCAGGGAAGGAAACTATGCAAGCTTGGAACAATTTGAGGTTCACTCCCAAATAAACATTTTTCCTCCCCAACCCCTTGTTCTTCCTTCTACTTCTTCCCCTTGTTGCATTCTGTGTTGCACCATCTTCAAAATTCTCATCTCTTCTGTTCTTATTCGGCGAATATACTATATGTTTGCATTGCACCAAGTTGTTGGTGGAAAGTATGTAAGCAGGTTGGTGCTTATGTGCAGGCCTCTATATGTTAATGAGAGAAAGGAGGGAGGGGAAGCTACTTTATTGATCTTGTAGTATTAACTATTAAGTTCTAGAACATTATATGAACTACTTACTGATTTACCTTTTCTTTGAATTAACAGCATGATGTGTCTCTAATATCCAGCAATGCAATGCACTTCAATTCTTCCACCAGCATGTTTTTCCAAGAGGTGGGCTAATTTATGTCTTCCTTGGTTGTCGAGATATGTCTTTGTGCTAGGTGAAAAAGTCAATGTTCTCTTGCCAGACAGTCTCAATCACATATTCATTTAATATTTTATGTTACTAAACTATCTGGCAAGAGAACATTTCCGCTAAGTGAAATTCACATTAATGATTATCTTCAGGTTTTTTATGTCAATGCTAATATAATGCTTTCCAGGCTCAGCGTATACAAGTACTAGCCCAGAAGATTTTCCATGCTCTGAAAACTAATCCAAAACGTTTTCAACAATTAATACTGTCAATAAGTTGCCCTGGTGGGAAGCCCCAAAGTGAAGCCAGAAGTTTACACACAAAGCTTGGTAAACCAGATGGTGGTGTGAAACGCATTGGCAGACCACCCTTACGTGGCTCATCTCTGAAAAGAAAAACCCAAAAAGGCCGTCCTTCATCTAAGTCAATTCCTCATGTTGACCAAGGACATAATGAAAACTATCCTGGTAAGATAAAAAAAAAAAGCTAATCTACACTACATTGTACTTAAAAAATGTCTTGAGGCTTTGGTACCTGAATCTTCTGTCAAATCACAACCTTGAGGGTTAAACCAATTGGGGCCTTGTCGTCAATATGTTGGACTGTGAATCATGATGCTTAAAGGCTATGTAATGCAACAGATGTTATCATTGAACTTATTGTAATAGCTTATGAACTGTTTGATTGGAAGATAACTAGAACAGATTTGGATGAATTTCCATCTTCATCCATTTATAGATTGAAAAGGAAGCTAAAGCTAAAGCTAACTTGGTTTCTTTCCCCCCTTGCTTTGCCCAGGATTGAAATATGGTAGGAACTCAAACTTATTCCTCACGGAAAGACGTCAAACTTATCTTAGGCCTTCCAAGGAGAAGGAATCCATAATATCAACTGTCTTTAGTTCCCCAAAATCTCTTGTTCATGTAAGTTAGACATTCCATTCTTCAATTTTTCATTTCCTACTTAGCTCCATCCTATATATCTCTCTATTATGATTGGTATTAATTATTATGACATTGTAGATTGATGATCCTGGGGGTTCTGGATATAAAGAAAGTCTCATGCGGTTTGTTAAAGGTTTGGGGCCAACAGCTCAAATGGTTGCCATGAGGAAATTAGAAAAGTGTCTGATTGAAGAAGCTCCATATAGCCAGTCTCAGACAGCCCTTTCAATCCAAACCCAAATTGATCTGGCTTCTGCACCATATGCCCCTATGGTACCTGATCATCTTGTTGGTGTTAATAGTGGTCAAATGCATCATAATCCCCTATTGGACTTACCACCCAGTGACCACTCTAATGCTTCATATTTTCGTGGTGATGCTTCTGCATACGGATATTATGCCCAGGCCAGTAGTGGTGGTATTCATATCCAAGATGGTAGTACTGCTTACAAGGGAAAGATGAATGCTCCTAGCACATCTGGGTTAGGCATGGTTCCCAACTATAACATAAATTGTAAACACAGTGACCCAAAAGGGAAAGCGGTGCTGGAAGTGGTGGCTGCTGATGTAAATAACAACATGGACATCTATGATCTTACCAGAGAAAAAATGATTAGCATGGAACTACAGGACATGGAAAGGAGAGCTCATCTTCAAGATCAAAACAGTAAGGTCCAGGCTGCTTATGTAAATAACAACATGGACATCTTTGATCTTACCAGAGAAAAAATGATTAGCATGGAGCTACAGGAGAGTAACATGGAAGGGAGAGCTTATCTTCAAGATCAAAACAGTAAGGTCCAGTTAAAGGCACATCTCTGTGTTTTTAGAGATTGGAGTAGTCCTGGGACTTCAGACGGCAGCATAAAGTTTAGGACTGTGGATATGTTAGCCAAACGTCAATTGTCTACTGGGTCACATCAGTCAAGGCTGCAGGAGATCATGTCTAGAAGCAATACTTATTTGAGGCCATCATCTAATTTCATGCCTACTTCATCAGCTGCTAAGGCATCAACCTCCTCACATGTTGGCTCACAACTGAGTAAATACATAGCTAATTCTGCACTGGAAGTTCAGCTGCTTCATTGGGGCCAAGCCACTTCAGCACAGGGTCCTCAAGAAATTAGTAGTTTTCCGAATACGAATGTGAGGCTTGATGAGGATTATAATCCATTGGGCAAGGGTACAGATATGAGGGAAGAACAACCGCTTTTGTCATCAGCTCAGCCTCAGGGAATGCTCTTGTGCAATGCAGTTAGTAGCTATGAAAGAGCTACCACTCAATGCCACCAAAACAAGCCTGCTACTCAGTCTTTTCTGTCATTGTTGGTGGACTCTGAGCCTGATTTGACTCTTCAGTTGTGAGTTGAGCATAGAGAACAACTGCTTTGAACAATCACTTAAGGCTAAAATAAAATGTACTGGTTTTGCATGTCTTTGTACATGCCTCTGCATCTATATATATTATTATCTATTTGATTAGATCCCTGTCTTTTACCAGTAGAGAAAAATGGACTGGTTTGTTTGTTATTATCTATCAGATTATATAATGTCTTCTTTTCGGTTCAACTATGCTCCTTTCACTGCCTAGTTTCTTCTTTTTCAGATTTCTCTTTTGGACTTCAATTTTCTTTTCATACAAAAAAAAAAAAAAAAAAAAAAAAAGGAAAAGGGTAAAGATTTTTTTCTTTTATTTTTGGAGCATATGGTGATAAATTGTTATAATGCAGCATCAAAAGACTCATAAGTTGATAAAGAGGGCAAGTGAAAAGTAGACAAAAAGCACAGAGTCCTAGTGAAAGCCACTGACCCTGAAGATGGCTGGCTCCTTCTACCTTTAATCTTAATATCTTATTATTAAATTCATAGAATTATTATAAATAAGGTTCGTGTACCGTTCTAAGCAGATACTTAACCCTCCAATGAGAATGAACTACGTACCCTCCAATGAGAATTATTGAAATTTACGTTCAAGCACTTATAAACTGGTGTTCTTTCTCCACAGATTTACCCTAAACCATTGTATTCAATGGTCCTTTCACATCAAAGTTCTCACCCATTTTATAAAACAAATAGAGGACGTAAAATTTCTTACCAAATATTTGATATGTTAAACTTAAATCTCAATCATACATTTAAACCTAGTTTGATGGTGTTGTTAGTCTGTTTGTTAAAAGAAAAACTCCCCCTCATGCATGTACATAGAGACATAGATCCACAAAATTCTTAGATATTGGACCCCACACAGACCTAGGAGGCTAGGCCCATTGACGATTGAGATGTAATTGGACAGTAGCTACCGTCCAAGCTGGGCAAGTGTGGTTCTCTTCATGCAAATATTAAAGCATTGGCATTAGTGATTTAGAATGACATCAACAACATAATAAAATAAGGGATCAGAGAACACGAGCTTGGAAGTTGGAACCAAAGGCAACCATCCCAGATGGAAGAATATTAATTAACTTTAGCATTAGATTAATCAAGCAAAGACCATACTTCCACTGTTCCACATGCACATTACTCGAAAATCACAACTAATTAAAAATATGCTTCAAATTGTACTTCCATTATCGACAACCAATGAACTGCTTATTTTAATCTAACTTCAGATCTTCATACACACACACGTACAGATCATGTCATGTATGCACATCGCCTTTTGAACCCTTTTTTTTATTTTTTATTTTCAACCCAAAACAATACAAAAGCCCATTGATAGGTTGATGGGAACAAATTTCTGCAACAATATATTAGGGTGGACTCTGGTTATTGTTGAAGTAAAACTGTAAAAGTAAAAGTTACTGGGCTCACGAATGCCTATGAAGCATGAAGGCAACATATATATCGCTCCAAGTTCCAACCTCTGCTTCAGAGAGACTCAGACTGCGCTTGGCAGCAGCTGCCCCACCACTCCAAACCTAGACATCAGGTAGGGTTTGGTTTATGATGTCAAAACGCACGAGATTATAATTATATCACACTTATCATTTTTATCTACGCATGAGATGTCACAAATTATATACTCGCTAAATTTAATTTCTTACTCGTTACGAAAATTAAAAAATAAATAAGGTTCAGAATGAGTTTGAATTAGAATAATAAAAAACTGACACATTATTTATTAAACAAATTTAATAATTAACACATTATTTGCTGAATAAATTTTGATAAGTATAACAGTTGTGATGTTATTATATATATGAGCTTCAAACATTGCCAAAAGAATAAAGACAACTGACTACAGCCTCCATGTTTCTCACACAAGTTTTACCAAACATGGACATGTAAAGCATCAAAGAAATCACTTTTTGCAGGGCGAGTTTAACTTCCCCTTGTTGAATATCGACAACACCAGACGTCACCGTTTCTGTCCTGTCTATTAATTGCAATTTCCAGCAATGCAGCTTCACTTGCCATACTATAACTGGCCTAGCTTGTACGTGAGAGTGAGCTCTCACGTAACATGTAGTCTTTCTCTGATTTTTCCTATCAGCAAAGCAGCAATCCATATATATCATGCCCTTCATTCTCTCCAAAGATGAAGAAATACACGCTTTGTTGCCAAATTTCAACAAAAATATATCTTTGATGCCCTTTATTAAACCATCAAAAGTTCAAAACAAGACAGGTGAAGAAAACTCATTACCATTTCATGTAAATCATGTAGATTTTCGGGGAGGATTGATATGATCTCATGTTCATATACATCATTCTAATTCTCCAATGCAGATGGTTCGGCCCTTCGATCCGTCAGCAACAAGAAAGAGGAAACAGTTTTACAACATGCAATTTTAAAGGATACAACAAATCCATAATATATCCAAGTTTTAATTGCATGTTTAAAATGCACAACCACATTAAAAAAGGTGTTAAGGGAGTATTGTAATTATTAGAATATCAATTAGCTAGCAAAACCAGATCATATAATTCACTTTATTCAGTAAAACATAATTACTGGAAAGAAATAGCAAGGTAAATTAATTAAGAAGATAGTAAAAGGGAGCTCCCTTCAGTCCAAGCACAGAGAGGAAAAGAATGAAATTTATCTCCCGCATCATTCACACATCCACAGTGGAAAAATATACCCTTTGTCTACTGTGTTTGAATGAATGAGTCGGCAGCTAATCCAAACCCTTTGCCCATCCATGAGTGGACTGAAGAAAGCTCTCTTAAACCATCCATATATCTTATAGAAATCCTAAATATTAATTAAACTTCATTCCAACAACTAATTAATGGTACATGAAAGTATATATAGTTCAAACAAAAAATGGTATAGATCAACATATATATATGGTACGTATATGCTAATTTAGAAGGGGGAAACTACATATTAGTATTGATTAGTGTTTCTTGGCTTGAATTTATGGATGTAGATCAGTAGCATTCGAATATCATGTTCTATTTGTTATTACTAAAATCTTATAGAAATCCAGGAAGCAGAAATGTTATTACTGAAATTTTAAGGTGATTAAGTACTTACAATGGGTGCCAAAAGATAATGTAGCCTAGCTAGCAGCCTAGCTAGAAGTACTAGTAGTACATGGCATAAATTCATAAGTACTGCATTAAAAATATGTGATTGCTGGTATATATACTGACATTTTTGTACTCTCATCATATATAAAGGTATAGAAATTACCAGAAAATGGCATCAATTCCGGCCGTACCATGACCTTTAAGTCCCAGACTTGCACTCGATCTCTCCTTTTCTTTTGTTTCCACTAAGACATCTTAGAAAATCATAAAGTTAACAAAGTAAAGAATATAATTCTTGCATGAACCCTAACCCTAAGTAAACGATTAATTAAGATCATATGTAAATAGAGATAGAAGAAAAACCCATTATGATCAAACAAAAGAAAACCCCATTATGATTGAACCAGAGCCTCAAGAACACCAAACACCACCCAAAATATCAGATCAAACCATGTACATCATATATAACATATACACATGCCCTATGAATTACTAGCTCCTGGAAAAAGAAAAGTAGAAAATTTCGATCAGAGTTGTTAAAATTAATTATAAGGACCTTTTAGAGAGATTAGGGAGGGAGGGAACAAGGCAATAATTTATAATGGTACATGTGAGAAAGGACCAACTTGGTAAAAATGGAAAGAGACAGACTAATAACTAAGAGATTCTCAGACTTACTAATAATAGAACACACCTCCATTAGAAACTTTAGACTTGAGAGGAAAAAGTAAGTAAATCCGTGCTCCAACCACAATCAGTCGTAGCACTGTGAGTTATAATGCATCTGGAAACAAACGCAGCACTAGGAGAAAATAGGCAAACCCATAAACATATAATTAAATAATTAAGATACAGAAAAAGAAGAAGAAACAATTAATGAATTAAAAAATTAAGAAAGAGGACATGAAAGAGTGGAAGGTAGGTGCGAAAATCAGGGAGGTCAGGTGAGAAGGTGGAGGGTGGAGTGGGAAAAAAGGGGTAGAGGAATTGAAGTGTCGCTGTCTTAATTTCATGAGAATCAGAGCAAATGGGAAAGCGATTGAAGATCTCTCCATATATATCTCTCTCCACACAAATCTGGCAAAGCACTGGTGTTAACCAAAATAAACCAACAAACAAAAAAGAAAGTGGGATTTTCTTCTCTTTTCTTTTTGCTTTTTTCTTTTTTTCTTTTTTCAGCAGGAGCTAAGCTAGCTAGCTATACCTTTTCATAGTTATGACCAGAATGAATGCGTATTTACTCATTCTACTCTCTCTCTCTCTCTCTCTCTCTCACACACACCATCTCTAGCTACCTATTATGAAATATGAATCAATCAGAGACAGAAATAGAGAGAGACTCAGACTCTGAGAGACGCTGATGCCACTCATATATCCAGCTCACGACCCTACATACCAGTACAGAAAGAGAATAGTGGTGGGGTTTCTGTTTCTTTGACCATACTTGCTTCACTCTCTCTCTTTCTACTGTGTAGTACTCTGCTGCTAGCTGCACTACTCTCTAGGTCTATCTGTATTTGTAGAGAGAGAGACAAGTACGCTATATATATAGGGTTTGAGGTCACTCAAGCGTCTGGCGGAGAAAGTCAGGGTCTCATACTCTCATTATTCAGTCATTCACACTCATTGCTACTTGGAATTACATAACTACCCCCTTACCCCACTTTAGACCATCCTAGTAGTACTATGGGTAATCAAGAATTAGGCCCAACAAGGAAATTTGGTTTTTATTTAATTACAAAAAAAGGAAAGAAGATTTTGAGCTTTTATTTTTGGCCAATTAAATCAATTTTAATTTATTTAACAAAAAAGAATTAGAGTACAATTAGTGCAATCATACAACATCACATGCTATATATATTCTACACAACAAAAATATTGAATATCATATTTTTTTGGATATCCCTTATCTAATATAAGTGAGATGTATTTATCTAAACGAGTTTCACTTTTAATAAAAAAATAATACACATATGTTATAGAAAATGTAGTATTTTTAACATTACTTATCTTTAACTTTCACATTTATGTCATGATTTTTTTGTTTCATTAAAAAATCAAAGTTAATAAAGGATTTGATTATGTATAATACCTTTATCTCTAACTTTCTAATTATATAACATATCAAGTAAAGTGAAATATATTGATAAGAGCGATCTCTTGAGAAATTGATTTCGGTGTATCTATATATCGATTCATGTCTTACTGGGGTCTTCGAAATTAATTAGATTATATGAAGGGTTGATTGATTGGGAGACCCTTGTCCAGGATTCGCTGATGAGAGAATACGGGTGTCGAGTGTGAAGTGTGTGGACTCATCATCATGTCCTGAACGATGGATATGTAGCAACTAATTATGCACGTCATGTGTACAAATATACCAACAACAAGTACAATATAAATTGTGTTTCAAAGTTCAAATAAGCATTCATTAATTCCAACTCTCTTTTGTTTCTCATAATTTAGACCAAATAATGGAGCTTGCCACCGCCGTCAGAGACTCAGAGCTACCCCCATGTTTGTTTGTCTGGGAAAAGGTTGGCCACGCCACCCTCCTCACCTACCATTTTCCAATTTCATTCACACCATTCCAACATTCAAACTTATAATTATTATTGCTTTATTCCCTACATTTCAATTTTCAAAGCATATACATTATGGATTTCTGCATATGTCTACATTCACACATCACCAATGTATATGAATCTTTTTCTATTGTGTTCAAAATGGTTTATCCTATTTTACTTGCTCCCCCACTCCAACTCTAGTCTAAAGGAGCTCTTAATTGTTATTCGTAGACAATCAATACAAGTTATTTTATTAATAGGGAGAAAATTGAGTACCCAAAAATACCCCTGCTTAAAAATAAAAAATACTAACAAATAAGCTAAAGGCGGACAGATAAAACAATATTTAACAGATTTAAAACCATAAAAATAACAACAGTTTTTTATTTTAACAATCTCCACATTTTGTGTCTTGCATTATGGGGTTGATGTCTGAAAGCAAAAATGGTGATTATGGGCTTGGCTACTCTAGGCTCGAGCATGTTTCATTTCTATAGCCAGGATCCATATGAGATTTGAAATGGGTCTTGTTAATTCTCACAATCACTCCCTTTTAAAAACTACAGAAAAAAGGCCAACCCAACCGAATTGGTCAATTTTTTAAACAAAGAAAGCCCACATCCAAATTTAGGCCCAAATATAAGGCATAATGGGCCGAGCTTTCTTATTTTAGCAAAACCGTAACTTCATTTCGTAGGAAAGTGGGGGCGTTGACGGAGCGGAGACACAGGAAACAGAGCAAGAAGGTGAATGCAGAAGAATAAGGGCTGAAGAAGAAGGTCGTGGGGACCTCTTCCCTGTGACTGTGGGGTTTGGAATCTAGGGCTTTTCTTTTCACTGCTTTTCAATATTCCATCTCTGCAGAGACTCCATTCCGGGAAGAGAAAGATCAAAACCACGGCAAAGCTCGCGTTTTCAATTAGAGCGAGTGCGATTTGCGAAGCTGAATATTCCAATTTTTGTGCGTCTTAGGGTTTTGCACTTGAATTGAGCATTTGGGTAAATGGCTTATAGGAGGAGGCAGCAGGTATCGGCTAGCTCGAGCTTTCAATTTGAACAAGGAGAAGAATCGCGAAACCCACTGCCTCCGCCGACTTCCGATGACTCGCTCGCTGCCAAAGCCATACGAGCATCTTCGGCTCATCGGGACTCGTCGCTCTCCTCAGCTTACGCTGCTCGCGGTGCCCAATCTGCTTCCTCGCCCTCAGCTTCAGCTTCCCGATATTCCGACCCCACCGCCACTGCATCTTCTTCTCCCTCCCAGGTCTTCTTCTTTTTATTTATTGGAATTTAATTTGTTTTATGCTCTTTCAATAAGGAATTATCTATATTGTTGCTTCTGATATGGTTTACAAGTTCCAACACATTCCTTCGTTGTATTTGTAGCCATATGAGTATACATCAATGAAGAATTTGAATGAATCCAAGCATGGGTTTTGGGGTGTTCTTGCTAGAAAAGCCAAAGCCCTTCTCGACGAGGATAATGATTCTCCTGAAACACCAACAAGGGTGGACAACATGCCTGCTACACCAACAAGGGGTAAGGTGAGATATAGTAACTTAGCATTTTCCGAAGACATCTAGTTGCTGATTCTTGGTTAAATAATTCTGTATCTGATATGTAATGCTCTAATTTGTGTATCTATAAATTATTTTCAGTATCATGATCCAAACCAATTCGTTGAGAACCGCGGGAAGACGGACCATCCAACATTACAGAAGGGTTTGGGGGCATTCACCTCATCCCTTAATTATATTAGTGGCACAATTGGGAATGCCTTGGAGGTAAACGCTGTGCAATTCTTGTTCAAATGACACTTGAGTTTTAAAGTTGGAAGTAATTTCAGTAATTTACCTACCGTTCATCATGAAACATAATGATATTATCCATGTGTTTTCATATGGCTAATATGAATGGAAACGATGACTCTGTGTGGGTGTCTGCACAAATTTATTGTATATGCATCTTTTTCCTTACCTTTGGAACAAAGTCAATAATTGGTACTTACACCATTTTTTTCATTGATGCGCTGTTAATGTTTCACTTTTTGACAGGAGGGTCGTACTATTGTTGAGAACCGGACTGCAGACATCATCCAAGAAACTCGTAAGCATATCAAAAAACGGCCCAGTGGTATGCCCAGTGGTTCTGCAGTTCAGAATCAGGCGCAAAAATCAGAAGCTCAGATGCAAGCAGACCTTGAACTTCAACTGAAGGCATCTCGCGACGTAAGGTGGCAACTTGTGTCACTGGTTGATATAATAGAAGTTTCTATGTGTGGGTTGGAAGTTTTGCATTTGTTTACAGATGAATATATCTTGGATTTTTTTTAGTATTATGCAACTAATTTTGTCTTTATCTTGTATTAAAATATATGGAATCTGGTGTTACCCTCTTTTTACAAATAGGTAGCACATCATGAAATGAAAAGTCTGATGCTTATAGTGTACTTGTATAGTAAGATGCATGCTTTTCCTTTTGTTTGCACCACAGGTTGCAATGGCAATGGCTGCCAAAGCAAAACTTCTTCTTCGGGAGTTGAAGACTGTCAAAGCAGATCTCGCTTTTGCAAAGGAGCGATGTGCTCAACTGGAGGAAGAAAATAGAATCATTAGAGAGAATCATGAAAGAGGAGACAGCCCTGAAGATGATGATTTGGTATCCATTTATTCTTTCTTTATTTTCTTAAATTTAATTTTGAGATGTTGAAATTTATGAGAGGGTTTTACCAACTTTTTTTTCCTGTGTTATTTATTTATAGTATTAAAAACCTTTTCAATAGTTTGAGCAGCACAATAATCTCCTTTATACGGTACAGTGTTTATGTATAATGTATGTTTCTATATGCATAATGACATCAGGTTGCAATGTTTCTGATGCCATTATTTCCATTTCAGATACGGCTTCAGTTGGAAACACTTTTGGCAGAAAAGGCAAGATTGGCACACGAAAATTCAGTTTATGCACGTGAAAATCGCTTTCTACGGGAGGTTGTCGAATATCACCAGCTCACTATGCAGGATGTTGTATACTTGGATGAGGGAACCGAAGAAGTGACTGAAGTTTATCCCATCAAGGTACACCTGCTAGAGTCCACTCTATCCTCGATCTCCATTACACAACCTATATCCTTGTCCTCTTCACTGCCTTCTACGCCAACTTTGACTTAACTTTTCTTTGGCCCAGGTCATTTCTGCTCATTCTTCATCGGAACGAGAAGTCCGTGAGGTCCCTCAAAGTTCTGCCCAATGAAGCTCATCTATCGTCCCTTTGATGGCAGATGGTACCAAAAGACGCCTGGATGTTTCTCTGAGTGGCAATGGGATATATTCTATACTTTCGACAAAGGTTTGAAGTTGTATTAAAATTTATTTTGTAATATACTTTTTGCAATTTATTATCAATCCTCCTCCCAATTGCTTGGATGATATGTTATGTAATCCTCCACCTCCCTTCTAATGCTTTAAAGCTTGCTGTCTAATTAACCTATGATGTCAATTTAATTAGTGTTTGGGAGTGCAGATTACTTTTTGCACTTAATGGTGATCAGGTGATGCATACTAACAGACAACAGAGAAGAAATTAATCAATCGAACGGACAGCCTGACCCCTTCACATGTTTATTTTTGAAAATTGAATTCTCTATGAACTTTGGGTTTCATCGCATGAAATGAAAAGGTTTGGTCCTTTTTGTTTTTGACCAACATACCAAATGCTCATACCGTGTTAAAATTACTGTCACGGCTATCTCATTTGACCTTCTAGAAAACCACCATCGGAATCTGAAGCATATACCGTCCAACTCCTAAGGCCGCCATATATGCCATTTCAAGTGTTTCGTGTAGCATCGGCTCATCTTCTGAGGGCAAACCTTACACTAATATATAATTAAACTTTCAACTGAAACATTACATTCTAATTAATATTCTTTTTTTTCTTTTTTTCTTGGCCAAAAGACAAATATTCTTTTCCTTTTACAAACGACATGATTTGAATGTAAAAGATGCTCCTTAATGCCAATTAAGCTTAGATTTAGATGTAATGCCAAAGCTTGTGAACAGCTACTAGCCAGAAATAGAAAATTTCATCGGGCGGCTAACTTATGAATAAATAATTAATGGAGAAGGATCCATGACCAGATATTTGTTTCACAATTCATTTATTCAGACTTCAATTTCTATTATATTTTCTCTCTAAGCCATGGTTGAAAATGAAGCATAGGATTCCTCTAAGGTCTAAGGTGTGCTTGAAAAAGTACATGCCACAGCACGTTGCGCCGGAGACAACAATGTGGGGATCAAAACAGATGTCACCAAAATTATTAAAATCATGGCGCATCTTGCAAAACCTTTCTCAATTGTAATGTAAATTATCATCTTACCAAACAAGTTTTTTTCCTTTCTTCTTGTACAAACCAAACAAGTTTATTTGTCTATCCCACACCCATTGTCTTTGTGTATTAAGTTATACCAAACACAGCTCATATATCATTCCATCATTCCACACCCCTTATACAAGGCATATGGACAAATATTTTCTAGTCAGATGTCTAAGTTTTTTTTTTTTTTCTTTCTTTTCAAAATTTAGTTGTTAATGTGTATAAAATTGACTGTGATTAGCATTCATTCAAATAAATGCATGACGTGGATGATGAATGGACAAAGAAGTTGCTCGTTAGTCAAGCCAGGGGCTATCAAAATCATAGACTCTTTTGTTTTGGCTTAATCAAATCATAGATTATGATTGATGACCCAAGTTTCCAAATTCCAAGTTGTGGTTCAAAGAGCAACCGACTTCAATTAAACCAACTCTTATATTCCCAAGAGGTACAAGACAATTTAACACTCCCATCAATGCATTAAGAACATTATTGAGACGTCACTATAATTGATAGGGGACCTTGTGAATATGCTTATGCCTAAATCAAAAATGAGTTTCGTTTCACATATTCATCACTTAAGTGCAAACGGCAGTTGGTCATTCCAGAATATCTTCAACAGTTTAGCTATCCCCACCTCTTTAATTATACTAGCTTATTTCTTCCCAAAATCATTCTTCAATATATTAGCTATTCCGTTAGCTAATTTAATTTAATTTTTGGTTAGCTAAATTTGAGTGAGATGAGAGAGAAAATAGCTATAGCCCAATTAAAAACAATTTCAATTATTTAAATGCAACAATACAAATTTACTTCGCATAAGTCATTGCTAGTCTTTCGGCTAATGATGCCTTAGTATGGCTAGGGCCAGAGGCCCAGGACTACTGGTGTGTATTTTTGCTGTTTTTTTTTTGGGCCTAGACTAGACCCTTCCAAATACAAAAAAAGAAAAAGAAAAAAAAAGCAAACAATATTTGTAATTGTAGATGTTTGGGATTGATGAGATGGAGTCCGTAAACTAATGATGCGAATATTCAAAGACGGAGGAGGCCCGAGCCCCACCCCCCCTAAAGGAGCGTGTTTTTATTTCGCAATTTCACATGGTGGATGTGGGGCCACCTTAATAACTTATGATTGGATCTTATCCCACGCGCTCTATCAAGCGCGTCTCCGAATCCTCGGTGTTCCTCCTGTCAGTCTCGGCGTGAGGTGTCAATCTTAAAATCTCACAGCAACGACAGAGGAGAAGGAAAGAGCGAGAGATAGAGAGAGAGAGAGAGAGAGAGAGAGAGAGGACTCAAGGCCTCAAAATCTGACAAATGGTATCAGCCTGAGCCTCTTTCTCGTTAACCAAACAAAACAACAGACATAATCACACACACAGCTGAGCAAAGAAAACCCAGTAAAACCCTCCTAATTCTAAACCCCATCTGCCCGCCATTACTTTTCTACTTAGTGAAGTACCAGTACCTTTGAGCTTCATCCTCCATTGGAATTCAATGTCAGGTTCATATGCTCAGAATTTCTCACCAGCAAGAGCTCTCTCTCCACACCTACGAACCCCGCCCGATGTGGATAGTCAGTACTTGACTGAACTGTTGGCGGAGCATCAAAAGCTTGGGCCTTTCGCTCAAGTCGTGCCTATATGTGGCCGACTCCTGAATCAAGGTTCTCCTTTTCGTACCACCTTCAATTCAATCTCTCATCTTTGTTTTTTTGGCATATATTCTTTCTCAACGTTATGATTGGGATTTGATTTTCATTTTGGATTTTTTAGGGCCCAAAACCAAAATCTTGCTACTTTTTTCTATGAATCAATTAAGAACACGCATCTAGAGAACTGTCTGATTCTCATTTCTGCGTATGGGTATTGACCTTATTGGGTAATTGATGAATTAAGAAAGCCATGGGCAAAAAATCAAATCTTGTTGATAAAGGAGAGAAGAATGTGGACTTCTCTGCCTTGCCTAACTAGGATAGAGTATGATCTGCAAACCTGTGGTTGCTCAACCCAGTTTTGCACACAGCCTCTCTCATAGAGCGGATTTGATTTCAGCTGATGTTCTTAGTTGGAACAGTACTTTTTTTTCCCCACAATATTGGGGTTGACTTGTATGTTCTGTACGTTATGTTCTCTTTCATTTCCTGTCCTCACTAATCAGTAACCACCCCTTCTACTAGTCATATTGATTTGTTGAACTATGTCGAGAAACTGATTCCGTCCTCTATATTATTGTTTCATTATTTTCTACGTTGAGGAAAGCAATTGCTTGCTAAATTTTGGTGCTCTTCTACCTTGACAGAGATATTACGTGTTTCTGGAATGATCCCCAACCAAGGGTATAGTGACTTTGACAGACTGCAACGTGGAAGCCCTAGCCCTATAGGTTCATCAGACATAATGCCAAACTATAGAGGGTCAGGCCTAAGTGGCTGGAATGGCCGGCCTCAAGATGTAAGTACTGGCAACTATGTTTTCTCTAATGTGGCATCCTTAGTTTGCATCTCTGGTCTTCCATTTCTCTTTATCTATACCATGATAGTGCATTGATTGTTTCTCTTGCTGTACCCCACTGGATTTAAATAAAATGTGTATGCCTAAATGAATTTCCTGCTAGATTTGTTGTATGTCTGCCTATGCCTATTTGCTTAATTCATATGCAAAGCATGGCACAGTCTGAAAAGCTGATTAAAATACTTGTGCATGGAAATGTGGAATTCAACAAGAGGTCCTGAGAGATACCCTGTAGTATTGTACTCACATGGAAGAGTTGGAGTCTTGCTTGGAGTGGATCAGAATGTGTAATACAGAATTGTGAGTTGGTAAACATTGAGCAGGAGGAAGAAGGTTATTAAAAAAGGTGGGTCAATCAGTCCACTGCCCAAGCCCATTCCTAGGCGAATACTACTTGCCGACTAGAAGTGGGGAAAGAATACAACTGACTTTCGTACTATAAAGAAAGAATGCTCGTAGTTGATTATGAGATTCTTCTATCCACAGATTGAGAGACAGTGTTTCTACTTTTTGTGAACTTGAAGGCTGCCAAAAACTCTTATGTATCAGCCAACGACATTGTTTCTTCCTGGGTCAGTTATCCACTGACATTTTCCAAATTCATCTATTTCCATTAGGTGTCTTTCTCAACTGTGAATTCATTTTGATCCAGGACATAGTCAAAGTGTGGTTAAGGCAAGGGTGTCTGTAAGTGCACTGGAAACATATACCATTAGATCCATTATTATATGGTAAATAATGAAAGTTTCAGCTTTATAATATGGTTGAAGTTTAGTGGTTGCTTTTATCTACTCCCATGGTATTTTATGTTGCTTGAGAAGCTTGGATTCCCATGACATTAAATGTATGATTTTGAGCTTTTTCTGTTGTATTTATAATCAAATAGGCTATCCCCCACCCACCCACCCCCGCGCGTTTGTCTTTTTATCAGTATCTCCATGCTCATTTTTCTTCATCTCCTTTTTCCCCTTTGGTATAGTTTCAATATTTGGCTTTGGTTACACTACTAATGGGTCAGGTCCATAATGTAACAGAGATTAGGTGGTCCACAAGGGATGAATATGGAGTGGCAAGTAGCACCATCAAGCCCGAGTTCCTACATCGTGAAGAGGATATTGCGCTTGGATATTCCAGTAGACAGCTTTCCAAATGTAAGCCGTGCATATAACTTGAGAGTGCATTTTGTGACGTTGCTATCTTAAATTCAGAATTTTTGGCTTTATGCTTAGAGAAAACATATGTTAATGGGAGGTGTGTGCAAACACACGCATATATATAATATTAGAGTAAAAAATTTTCACTCTTTTTTTGTGGTACTAAAATTTTTATATTTGTAGTTCAATTTTGTGGGCCGGCTTCTTGGACCTAGAGGGAATTCACTAAAGCGGGTGGAAGCTTCTACAGGTTGTCGTGTGTATATAAGAGGAAAATGTTCAATAAGAGATATAGAGAAGGTAGAATTATTGTGTGATGTATCTTCTTCCCATTTGAAGTTTCCATGATTTTAAATCAAATTCTTTTTTCCTGTGTTCTTTTCATTTATTATGCTATCTGTTTTGTTCAAATCAATTGACATGTATTTCTTGCTTTCTCACTCTCAAGGAGGAGTCTTTGAGAGGAAGACCAGGTTATGAACATCTGAATGATCCACTGCACATTATAATTGAGGCTGAATTACCGGCTAATATTGTTGATATGCGGTTGAGACAGGCAAAACAAATCATAGAAGAACTTCTCAAACCTATGGTATATCTTCTGACTCGTCCTTAGGCTTTTCAATACAGACACTTTTTTGCTGCCTTTCCACTATGAAGTATCATATTCACAAGTGCATACTACACGAATAATGAAACTGGTTTCTCCTTTATTCAACATACAATATGTAGCTGGCAGGGTCTCCTTTCCTACGTTTTTGCATTATATGTGTTAATATGCTATTTGAACTTTGAAGTGATCTCTTGATTCACATAACAACACCTTTTATCTATCGTTGTTGGATACTCAATTCTGATTTTATTTCAGGATGAGTCACAAGATCACTACAAGAGGGAACAGTTGAGAGAACTAGCTATGCTTAAATCCAATTTAAGAGAAGAGAGTCCTCAACCATATGGAAGTGTCTCCCCTTTCACTTCAAGTGGGATGAAGCGTGCCAAAACTGGTCTGTAACGGTGTACTTAACCTGATATCGTCATTGGTTCTTCCTCCAGTGCAATTCTGTATGCGAAGGAGGACGTTGGGGACCTGGTTGGTGGGGTTCAATGCAGGGTTTCCTTCCATGACATTAAGATATACGGATGAATGGAGATATTCTTTTGTTATAACATTTGTGGTGGTAGTTGTTTGCGATTGTAGAAGTAGATAAATTATGGCATATAATCTATTCTTTATTTTGCTGAACAAGTCCCCCGGTTATTAACTTGACATTGTCGCAACTCTGAAGTGGAATATGCACCGATTGTTTAATATGTTTGACATTTGTGGGTGGATTCAGTTCTTTGAAATTTACCGTTTTATGACCATATTAAAGCAACTGTTCAATGTTGTTGACCATGAGACTGGTTTGGCATATCACTGTCTCATACCAGCACAGACGACACCGTTTCAGTTCCATACAGGTGGATTCAGATTTGAATTCGCGATTCATTCATGAATGCATGAGAAAACTAATGTTTATGAGATAAAATCGTGATACATTGAATCATGCTAATAAAAACATTATGAACATCGAACACCAGAAAAACTGGCTCAGCTTTCTTTACTTCAAATCTCAAGGCTTGTAAATATATTATTATTATTATTACTTTGATCATGAAAATCAGTTCCGAACTAAACTACTCAACAACTAACTAGGTAAATATATTATTTTAAAAAAATTAAAATGTATTTTTGTATTTTGTAATAAGAAGATGTATATTCTTGTAAATTTGACGCAGCGTTGGGCTTGAAAATGGGTGGCCCATTAGATTTGTGGTGATGTTATATATAAGAATTGGTGATAGGCTGATAGCAGAGCGAAGGGAAGTTGAGAGAGTTGGAGAATCTGGAGAGAGAGAGAGAGAGAGAGAGATGGGGAAGCAGGCGGTGAGGATGAAGGCGGTGGTGTACGCGCTGTCGCCGTTTCAACAGAAGGTGATGCCTGGTCTCTGGAAGGAACTGCCGTCCAAGATCCAACACAAGATTACCGATAATTGGATCAGCGCCTCCCTCCTTCTCGGTCCCGTCATCGCCACTTACTCGTATGCTCATCATCTTCTTTTTCCTTAGCCTTTTTATCTCAAATTCATTCACTTTTCTCTATTCTTTTTAAGCTTATTTTCACATTTATCCTCTCATAGTTTACCCCTTAAGTGCAAATAAGCCTTCATTTTTACATAATTGTCACATTCACATACTCACACGAAGAAACACCAAATTGTTTCTTGTCATATGTCGCTGTTATACATTAATACTGCAGATTGTCGTCAATGAAGAATTGGCATATGAGGTATTACTAAGGCTGTTAATAATATCTGCTTAAATATTTCTAAACCCATTCGCATATCACTGTGTAATGAAGGAAGGAAAGTCAGACCAATAAGGGAAGCAATACCATGTTTTGCCTAAGCAAGTCACAAGATTATTTGCAAATTCAAAAAGAAAGATACAAATCCCAACTTCTATTTTTCACAATTTCATCAAGTGCTGGTATTTAGGATGTGAATAATAGGATTCTTGTTTTCATAGGCAACTTTATGCACAGCCGGAGATCTTGCTGCTCAGTTATACATTTGAATTTTGAACATTGCCAAGTCACACCAATCTGTGATTGCCTTCCTTTTTTGTTCGTCGTTGTTATTGTGGTTTTGTTTATCTTTTGCTGTCTAACTTCCCCATCTGCCCCAAAATTGTTTCAAGTGAACCATATATTTCCTGGTTATGCTCAATCAATCTCGCAATGTATGCAGGTATGTTCTGGCCTACAAGGAAAAGGAGAAGTTGGAGCACAGGTTCTAAAGTCATGTTTTTCAGCCCATTCCTGTTGAATTTGGCTGAAGAATTGTAGTTTTTTTTTTTTTTTTTTTTTCTTCTCCTGCAAATAAGTTGGTTAAACTTGTACTTCAATGTTGAGCTTTGCTTCTGGGAATTCCAGTTCTTGTCTTGACAATTTTTTGGTATTGTTGGTGATAAAGGCAGGCCGATTGGCCCGATAGAATGATTACAGTTTTGATATTGATATCATTGCGTGCCATTTCTTTGCTACACCGCTATCCATTTTTAAGACATTTGAGTTGAATCCAAATTTCCATATTGAATAATTTGAAATACGTTCAATTCTTAATCCAACCAATTTAAGACTTTTGACTTGCATCCAATTGTTTTCTGTTCACATATGATACCATTGGACTAGTCAGTGATCAGATCAGTAAATTATCATAGGGACCGTTTTAAGTAACAAAGAAAACATTCAAGATTTGATCTCTCATCAAAAGTAAAAGGTAATTTGAGTAAAAATTGCAGGGCTTGGGTTAAAAAAATAAATAAATAAATAGGACTATTAAGAGCTAAAGAAACTACGAGGTCGAGGTTGAAACGACATCGTTGCAGTGACTCTGGTAAGGAAATTTGAATTTCAAACACTGCACTTCCTTTCATTCTTAAAGATTTAAACTTCCTCTACTATGTTTTCCCCTGGAATCACTCTACACTGATAAACCCTAAACCCCTTCCCATCACCTCTGGTTTTCTGAATCTTCCACATTCTCACTGTAACTCCATTCCCCAATCTTGGTTTTTGTTGTTGGGTCGATCCAATTCCAAACGCAAATGGTAGCTGTCGCCAATTTATGCGCCATCAACACTTACGAAGAGGCTCGCAAACAACGCCTTGAAGAAAACAAAAGGAAATTTCAGGTTTGTGCCAATTGAAATTCCATTCATACTTTCCTCATTTTTTATGAGAAAGTTTTAATCTTTGGCTCTCATTGTTTGGCTGATGAAGGATTTGGGAATCTCAAGCATTTCGAAAACTCTGTCCAACCTCACTACTCCTGAGAAGAAGACTCAGGTTGAAACTTGAAACCAAACTTGTTTTCAACTTCTTATTTCTGTATTCTCTTGTTGTGGGTTTTTGATACTCGTAAAAGTTTCTGTCGCTAATTTTTCTATGTTGCAGCAGCGTGTTTCAAAACCCAAATCAGAGAATGATTGTTTAGCAGTAGAACCAAGACGTTCTTCCCGTCAACGAAACCCAGTTCAATCGTATGTTGATGATGTGAGACATGTCTCTAATCAATCACCATTTTCCTATCTCTAATCAATCACCATTTTTCTATGTGACATTGAAACTTTTGAACAATCAATCTTCTATAGTTCTATGACTGTATAACAGCGCCTGTCACGATTTTCATCAAACATTGTATAATGGGTCACAAAAACTCACCCGTTTCAAATGCAGCCTAAGATTATGCTTATACTAACAGAGAAGGTTCTATTTTGCTGCCCATCACAGGTTGACATTGGTCTTCCAACTATGAGGAAGAGGTCAAGGTCAAGCTCATCGTCATTTGGAAGGTAGAGTAGATTTTTTTTTGTGGAATTCATTTTTCTTTTACCGTGTCCCATATAGATGTAGTAATGCTGTGAAATTTTCAGCTACCTTGCAAGGCCTCTAGAGGAATGCAAAATTGCTACTGATGAAGAAAGGAATGCTGCTTTTGAAGCTGCAGAGACGCTTCAAGAGAATCTACAATCTGAAAATCCATCTTTTGTCAAATCAATGGTTCGGTCTCATGTTTATAGTTGTTTTTGGTTGGTAAGTTGGGTTGCTTAGTTTATACTTATTAAAATATCAATTAAGGTAGTGGCAGATAAAGTATTACAGCTTGATTTACTAATTTTATTTCGGTTACAAGGGCCTTCCTTCTAAATTTTGTGAGGATCATCTCTCAAAAACGGGGTCAGATTTGGTGCTAGAGGATGAAGATGGCAATGAATACGAAACTGTCTACATTGGCAAGAGAACTGGGCTTAGTGGAGGCTGGAGAGGGTTTGCATTGGAGCACAAGTTGGATGATGGTGATGCGCTTGTGTTTGAATTGACTGAACCCACAAGATTTAAGGTAGTCTTAAATACAAATATAATTGATCTTGCAAGGGCTTGTCCTCTATCATAATAACCTGATTTTTGCATATAAGCTACTGTACCATGTAAGCATAGGTCTACATCTAAGTTCTAACAATGACACGTTGCGTAAGTTATTTTTATGAAACTGTTAGGGATGTTGAATGATTAATAATTTGGTCAAGCTATGCCGCATTGTTGAATGTTAACACAATAGACGGATGAGATGAGAACAAATATCAATGCTGATGACAAAAATCTTAATCAATGACCTGTATACCTCAGCACTGTCAAGGTGAGGTACGATGATCAACAATATCACTTCATGGAAGACCCATTAAGAACTTGTTTACATTCAGAACGGATTTGTGTTGCCCACTTTCCATCGTGCTTTGAAGCATATGCATATATTGATTATATTCCTTTACACTACTTCAAGCATCACAACCTTTCGACCTCTGATAATTGCATTACCAGTTACTTTATTTTTTTCAGCTGATTCTCATTTTAAGCAGTTCCCGGAGTTCATTGATAGGCCAAATATTGAATTACTAGTTGGTATAACTGCAGATTTATATAGTCAAGGCATCCCCATTTTCAAGTCGAGAATGTCGCAAGAATGTTGCAGATAAAGAAAATACTACCAGTGCTGAAAATACATCAAAGGCAGCCATGACGCCTGACCCAGAATCAAATCAGAAACGAAGGTCAAAGATAGGTATCGTGCCGGCAGTGGAGGATTCGAAAAGTTCCCTAGAGCTTCTACCAGAGAGCCCCAAAAAGACATCAAAGGCAACCCTGAAGCCTGACCCAGGATCAAATCAGAAAAGAAGGTCAAAGAGAGGTATTGTTCCGGAAATGGAGGATTTGAAAAGTTCCCTAGAGCTTCCTCCAGGGAGCCCCAAAAAGACATCAAAGGCAGCCATGAAGCCTGACCCAGAATCAAAACAGAAACGAAGGTCAAAAAGAGGTATCTTGCCTGAAGTGGAGGATACAAAAATTTCCCCAGAGCTTCCACCAGAGAGCCCCAAAAAGGCATCAATGGCAGCCATGAAGCCTGACCCCGAATCAAATCAGAAAAGAAGGTCAAAGAGAGGTATCGTGCTGGAAGTGGAGGATTCGAAAAGTTCCCCAGAGCTTCCACCAGAGAGCCCCAAAAAGACAGCAATGGCAGCCATGAAGCCTGACCCCGAATCAAATCAGAGAAGAAGGTCAAAGAGAGGTATCGTGCTGGAAGTGGAGGATTCGAAAAGTTCCCCAGAGCTTCCACCTGAGAGCCCCAAAAAGACATCAAAGGCAGCCATGAAGCCTGACCCAGAATCAAATCAGAAACGAAGGTCAATGAGAGGTATCGTGCTGGAAGTGGAGGATTCGAAAAGTTCCCCAGAGCTTCCACCAGAGAGCCCCAAAAAGACATCAAAGGCAGCCATGAAGCCTGACCCAGAATCAAATCAGAAACGAAGGTCACATGAAGCCTGACCCAGAATCAAATCAGAAACGAAGGTCAAAGAGAGGTATCGTGTCGGAAGGGGAGGATTCAAAAAGTTCACCAAATATTCCACCAGAGAGCCCGAAAAAGACATCAAGGGCAGCCATTAAGCCTGACCCAGAATCAAATCAAAAACGAAAATCAAAGAGAGATACCGTGCATGAAGTGGAGGATTCGAAAATTTCGCCAAAGTTTCCACCAGAGAGCCCCAAAAGTAGTGAAATCCAACAGGAAGCCAGCCTGACTAACGTGAATGAAGTTGTTCCTAAAAAACTTGGAACGAAAACTAAAGCAAACAGAGCCCGTGACACACAGAGTTCAGAAGGTTGTGAAGTCCAACAGGTTGCAAGCGCGACTGAGGAGGATAGTAGAGCTGTTAAGCAGAAAGAATGTGTAGCTAAGAAACCTAGAAAGGAAAGGCTTTTTAGAAAGAGAGCATAGCAGGAGACTAACAAAGAAAGATTTCAGGGGTTCACAAACTTTTCTGCATCCCCAGAAATTTTAGTTCAGGTTATGGGATGTATCCCCAAAATTTGGCATTTGGCTCGAAATTTTGAAACAAAATATGAGAATTAACATGACGGTATTATGCTAGTGGTGTGTTCGATTACATATTTATCTGGATGGTTCAATCATTCAAAAGCATGGCTGCACAGCTAAGAGTAAAAAAATATCAAGAGCAGTGTGTCAAGAGAAATCATATTCACTTGTCTGCACGTGCGACAACCCAGGATTTCAAACGATCCCATTTGCTTACAAACCTGGAAACGTTCTCTCACTACGCATCATTCTCATGAGTTCACCCCTAGTACCAATACAATATTGCATACAAATACACTCGTCGAAAAATAAACACAGCATGTATGCATGCCATTATATTCAGGTCTCTCACATAACATAATTGCTGGTGTATGTTGCCAGCGTAATCTAGGTGTAAGTGTTAGTTTGACAATGTACCATATTGGACAATAATTCATCGGTGTTAATATTTCGATTGTACCATACGAACTATAATGTAATATAGATATTTGATACGAGACGATGTTATTCAAATCCTCAGAATATAAGAAGCTGAAACATGCCAAGCAAAAACCATAACATTAACGATAGCAAATCCATAACACCACCAGTAGCTTACAGAGAGTACTAAAATTCAAAGCAGTATCTCAAGAAAAATTTCCCCAAAAAAGTATCTTGCAACAAATAAATGACTTGAAATTAAAACAAAGATGAAAGCTGGGTGTCATGAACTACATTCCTAGCCGACGCCTTTTAAGCAGTAGCATGTAAAAATGCTTCTCCAGGTTTGCGCAGGGCCAAAGATCCATGGCATCCCAAAAGCTGCAAGAACCACATATGAATTAGTTTGTGGGTCCAAAGAAATATGAGAACAAAACTTGTTTGAAGGAACCAAAAGACTGCACTGTAAATTTAATTTGGCAGAAATTGACATACTTTAGCATTAACACCATCAGGAAGGATACGTTTATCAGCCTTCAGTCTCACATAGTCAGCACGACTGAACTTGGTGAAACCCCTGAAAATTGACAGAGTTGCAGCATAAGATTTAATTCAATAAAACCCATGATCAAATCAACAAAATAACAATAATCATAAGGTTTAAATTAGACGAAAAAGGCTAAATCCATGTAAATTGACGAAGTTGCAGCATAATATTTAATTCTTCAAAACCCATGACCAAACAAACAATCGAAATAACCAAAACCAAGTTTGGATTTTGGGTTATAGGGTTTGAATTAGACAAAAAGGGCCAAACCAATATAAATTGAAAATGTCACAGCATAGGGTTTAATTCTACAGAACCCATAAACAAACAAACAAACCATCCAAAGGACCAAAACCAAATTGTTTTGGGTTTTACGTTTTGAATTAAACAAAGTGCAAAACCCAACAGAAGAACTCAAAACACAAAAGGGTTTGAATTCTACGTACCATTTTCTGCTCTCAATGATCTTTTGACGACCAGGAAACTTGAACTTAGCACGGCGGAGAGCCTCGTGAGCGTTGTGCCTGTTGCTATCCTTGCAACGAACAGAGAGAAGCACTTGGCCGATATCAACCCTAGCACAAGTACCAAGTGGCTTCCCAAAGGCACCCCTCATACCAGTCTGAAGCCTATCGGCTCCGGCACAAGAAAGCATCTTGTTGATCCTCAGCACATGGAAAGGGTGAACCCTAACTCGCAAATGGAAGGCATCTTTTCCGGCGAACTTGGCCATGTACTTGTTGCAGGCAATACGCGCCGCCTCCAGAGCTTCACTGGAAACGTTCTCTTTCTCCCAAGAAACGAGGTGGATGCAGAAGGGGAACTCATCCACACCTTTCTTCTTCATACCCACATCGTAGATTCGGATCTTTGGGTCCGGAACACCACGGCAGAAACGTGATTTCGGGTAGGGCTTGTTCTTGATCTGGCGATAACACCTCGCAGGTCTTCTTCCCATGGCGATTCGGCTGCTAATAAACCCTAAACCTAAAGATGAAGATAGGAGGGGCTGACAATGAAAATGGCGTTTATGTTGTTTATATATATATATACCCCTATATGCTGTGTGGTGTGCACCGCCAGCTGATTATGAAGCCCTAACGCGTTACTAGTGCGTATGGGCTTGCGTCATGTTCTTAGTCGGCCCGTTTTATGTCATATGGGCCTTCAACTTAACCCAAAAACAATCAATAGCTTTCGGGTCAAACTTTATCATCTCCGATTCTGTATTGTTATTTGTCAAACTATGTGATATCTATTATAAATGAAAAATATAAAAATTAACCGTACACATATGCATGACATTTAAATACATTTTAAACTATTAAATCTTAGACATATTTATTTTCTTTACTATCTATACGAATTTTCATAACATGTAGTCATACGATATTCGTATCATAGACGAATTTAAAAAAGAGTTGTTTTCAAATACACAATGATGATTAATATTTTTTAAACATGTAACATATCTCATTATTTGACAACATTAATACTACCAAGTTTCTATATTCTCATATTTGGAGCAAGCAAAGTGTGAAATAATAATTTGGGAGTTCAATCGAGGTTCTAAGGCTCATTATTAAAGGTTACAAGTTTCGGTGCATGAGTTTTGCAAGTAATTTTGTTAATATAGTTTTTTTTTTAATTTTTTTTTTAGAAATGAGACTATTTAATTATATTTTGTTAATATGTTTGGGAAAGGGAGAAAAAAAAAATCCTTAGTAACAAAAGTGCATTTTCAGCAATTATTAGGGAAAAGGAGAAAAAAAAAATTCCTTAGTAACAAAAGTGCATTTTCAGCAATTATTTTGATTGTTAAAGTCTATTAATGTTACAATAAAAGGACCAAACAATGGACACTGTCATCTCTACAACTCAACTATAACAAGAAAGGCTGTACAAAATCAGGCTACAAAAAAGTAAATTTAATTTAATTTCCAGAATATTATTACAAAACTCCAAATGGGGTACTACAAATTCTCCTATGGATCCTATCTTGGGGTGATTGTAGGTATGACTCCACTAACAAGGTCACTGCCAGAGACATCTGAAGACACATAAGGATGATTCCTCACTGCATTGGATGAAGATGGTGGAGTGACTTCCTTTCCACTACCACTCATCACTGATTCTGTTGTTCTGCTGTCCGACTCTGGCATCATATTCCATATATTTTCGAGTTCTCGTACAACCTCTGCCATTGAGGGTCTGACATCAGTATCATCTTGGCAACACTTGAGGGCCAAACTCAAGAACTTCTCCACACACTCAGATGGATAGGACCCCATTCTCTCATCAATTACTGAGAAGATCATACCGGATTGGAATGCCAAATTTACCTGAAATGGAAAAAAACTTTAACTTCAATTAACATCAAAAGGGATCAAATATCATATACATAGTTACATTCATGCAAGGCATAGAAGATGGGTTGCATATATACTTATCCAAAACAAACTGAGCCTGAAAGGTATGAGGAGTTACCTCTCGAACAATGTTTTTGCCATGTGAGATTGGCTGCATCCCAGTTAAGAGCTCCAGAAACACAACACCAAGGCTATAAACATCACTCTTGTCTGTTAGTTTATGAGTTAAGAAGTACTCTGGATCAAGGTAACCCTGCAAAATCAATTCAAAGAATAAGAGCAGTCTACACCTCCCTATCATCCTCTGCAGAGACTATGTTAATTTTCATTGCTTTTAATTAGTTAAGTATAATTTTGAGAGTCTTACCGGTGTCCCCTTCACTACTGTGGATACATGAGCAGGCGTACTTCCTTCAAGATCTGGAACTGGGGCAAGTCGGGAAAGTCCAAAATCAGCAACCTTTGCTATAAACTTAGAGTCCAATAATATGTTGCTGGCCTTGATATCTCGATGGAATATCGGAGGGTCAGCTTCTGTATGTAGGTAGAGGATACCCTTGGCTGATCCCAGGGCAATTCTCATTCTCATTTCGAATCCCAGAGGTTCTTTAGACCTAACTGTGGTACCAAGTATCAATTATATGTTACAGCTTGTCCAATCCAATGGCATGTTAAATTTAAAATTTCATGTCTTGTTAGGATTAAAATTGAATTCTGTGGCAAATACTTGAGCAAAGCATTTACTAGCATCAACTTACACTGTAAAAAACTCAAAAAGAGGTGAAGCAATAACCAAAGGCATAGTGAAAAATATTAGGCTTACCAGAAAGGTGATCCCTTAGAGTGCCATTGGACATGAACTCATAAACCAACATCTGCGTGCACAAAAATAATGCATGTGAAGCTTTTCCAAATGAAAATTGTTGGTTCTTATATGATTTGGATTTCATTTTCCTCGCTCTTAGAGCTTTCCGAAAATTTTTTTTTTTCATAGCTTCATTTCCTATGTAGATGATGAAGTTTATTATTGAACAATTTGCAGATGGAATTTTATAGACATAAACATCCAGAGATGTTTTTTCTTATATGGAACGAACTACTCAGAAATAAAATAAAATAAAGGATGAGCAACAGTACCTGTTCCCCTTCGTCATCACAATATCCAACTAAGGACACCAGATTCCTATGATGCAAGGGTGACAATAATTCTATTTCTGTTAGAAACTCCTTCTCACCCTGTAATGATCCCTCTTGTGCACGTTTTATGGCCACAACAGTGCCATCAGCCAGAATGCCTTTATAAACCTTTCCATAACCTCCTTGGCCAACTTGAGCAGAGCTGTTAAAATTGTTTGTAGCCATGGCCATTTCTCCATAAGTGAAATCCTTTACACCATCAATTTTTATGGAGCTCTTGGATGCTGCATAAATACGGGCACAATGTTAAAAGTTAAGTTATTTAGACAAGTAGTCAGCTTCAAAGTGGCTCTTCTCAGGAAATTCATTGGGCACTTGTGGATTTTCAGGAGTCCTAAACTTGGGAGAAGCACACAGGAAATGATCATATATCAAAATAACCTGTTCTCTTTATGATAGGAAGATACTCACTATGACGTCTTCTTGAAATTGTATGGCGATCCCTCAAATGCCTTCTCAATATAAGAAGAGAAACAATTGCAGATAATGTAACGGCACCGGCAATAGTCCCTACTACTATGCCAGCCAGAGCACCCTTGCTTATACCAGACTTTCTAGTGGTGCGAATCACTGTGACATCAGTAAGAGGCATGAGCATCAGCAAATCAAAATTATCAAACAACTTCATTTCATAGATACATAAATGAAAAGAGATAAAATATTTGCTGATGCATAGTTTATCAGTCATCAGTGAACAGGCCAACCAAGTGGTTTGAACATTAAATGCCTTATCATCAAAATAGCTCCAAACTTTTTAGCATATAATTCAGTTATATGCTGGATCATGGTAGCACAACATATGTTAAGTAATTTAATATAGCATCCTATTATTTTAAGGCGTACAACATCTGGATCAACTGAAATTTCAACAGGCAGGGTGACAAAAGAAAAGATGCTTGGGTCTGGATAAGCTAGAAAATACACACAGCACATGCTACTAAACCGTGATAAGAATAGTCAACTTCATCCAATCAAACATAAGCACACCACTATTCAGAATTGGAACAATTTTTGGACCACAAGGTGAAAATTCACTATTAATTCCACCTCCAGACTCAAAAAAAGAAATAGAAGAAACAAAAATCAGCTGAAATGCTAAGCAAATCAATCAACCCATACTTCAGCACTTTGGTGAAAATGAAGCACTGGCAGGTCTCCCCAATACTTTCAGTAAGAGAAATTAGAACTCATATAACCTTTGTGTTATATAAATCAGAGATATTCACATTCTTCAACCAGCTAAAGGATATATATGCATACATATATATATAAGTTAAACAAGCATTAATCTGATAAAGCTCTGCATAAAAACAAATAAAATAAGGTTTTTGAAACAAACCATCCTTATAAGGATCCAGCAGAATGAATGCGATAAGTTCATAAGGTCCAAATGTATCACTATCAGGAATATTCCATCCTGTGAACTTGCCCATGATTCTTTGAACTTCACTCATATTGAAAGTATGGGAGTTATTGACATTAGCAACATATACAGGGAAAAACTTCAGAGACATTCTCAGTCGAGGTCCCCATTCCCATACAAATGAAGCAATGTCTAGCTGCTCAAAAGATAAGTTGAGACCAGATGTAAGATACTTCTGAAATGTACTTTTGTATGGGCGAAAATCCGAGAATCCAGGACTTTTCAACCGATATTCAACAAGTAGGGGAGCAGCACAGAAACAAACTACAGGAAGATATTCGAAAGGGGGCGGGCATGCTTGACTTGGACAGCTAGCAGTGGAGTTAGTTGAACTCTGACTGATATTGTTTTCAACACTTGCAGGTCCACATAACTCATCTAGGTTGGCATTTGAGCATACTGGATTTCCCTGAAGCCTGAACAATATTAATCAGAAGATTAACTGATCTAACACTGTTACACCATATGAAAATATAAAATTATAACCAACAGAGAATATTTAGACTTCTTTCTGAGCAGACACGTAAGTATGACGAAGCATATCATTACAGATGCCGTACGTGTATATAAAAGCAATTTAACTTGTACTTCATGATATATAGTATAGAAACAAAGTTCAGAAGCAAACCAGACAGTGACATTTTGCGGGATTTCAGTACTGCCAGATATATTTGTAAGCATATTGTTCTGCAACTCCCTACAATATTAGAAGCCACACACCACCTTTTAGAAACATTTAAGAAGACGCCATAAAATTTATTAAATTCAAGCAAAAGAAAGTTAAAGTGCATTTTGTGATCAGGCAAGGAATTGGAATCAACCTGTATAAACACACACAAGCAGTAAATGCTAGAGAGTGCACATTAACACACATAACCCATAAAACTGCTCATTCTTAACCAACAGAGAAATGATTTTCTAATTTCAGTTCTTACAAGATTAGTCTTTCTGTTTCATTGAGTATCCTATTTTTCCAAAGGGTTGCCGGAACAGAGCCACTCAATGAATTGTTTGCAATAGACCTGCCATGCGCAATCACTTTATTTTGTGAGATAGTTTGTATTGTTGTATTATTATCATAAATAAAATAACTTCAGCTTCTTCCTATTCACATATGGTGGAAGTTTCAATTTTAGCAAAATATAGATTAATCAACAATGTCACCGAACCATCAAAATGCTGCAAATAAAGAAAGAACAGTTGAAAATTGCTCACAATATTTGAAGCTGAGGAAGATCCGAAAAGTTGGCAGGAATACTTCCAGTAAGAGTGTTGTTGGATAAATTGCTGCAGACATAATTCTTATGATAAATATAAAAAAATCGATAAAATATTAGGATCAATTATATGATTCTCCAAAGCTCAACAAGACTTTTTAGAGAATATTAAGCATTAAATTCAAGCTAAATGCCAAAAGAATGCACATGGCAAATCATTTGCTAGATAGATAGATTCTTACATCGTTGTGATTTCATCAGAAAGTTTACCCAGAGGAATGGATCCATTTAGCTGATTTGAACTTAGGTCTCTGAAATTGTATGAATAAATAATGAATTAAAGAGAAGAGAGCATGAAGTTGAATTAAAAAATGAATTAAAAATCCAGAAGATCACTACAAGGAATAGGTACAAAGGGAAACCTGCTGAATGAACTTACATATATCCAAGCTTTGGTATCCTACTCAAATCAGGAATAGGTCCTTGTAAGTTGCAGTTCCTGAGACTCCTGACAGACACAACCAAAACACAAAGGCATTCAATCTTTACATGATTCATCAATGTAAAATGTTCAGTGAAAACTTCTTGCTTTCATTCAAACCAGAGTATATCACCTAATGTGACCATAAACATCAGGCAACAACAGAACAATAATTAAGATTCCTGAATTTTTGAGGGAGTCGAATCCATGCCCCTATAATGTAATCATGCCACCCAATTAGTTGAGCCACTTATGTCTCCTTTGGCTACTATTTATATGATATTCTCTATGCAATGACTGGAATCATTTACATGCTTAACCCAACAATTTGCAATGGTATTACATTTTTGTAATATTTTAATTCTGCAATTTAAAGATGAGTAATTAGAAAGCTTGTGGCTTCACAGCTCAAGGCTTGCATCTGATGTGTAAATAAATAGAGATGCTAGCACCTAGCCATGCTGTTACCTGTAAACCGACTTTACAGACATAGGACCAGAAGGTGCACTTACAACTTCAACAGTTTAGACATGTTGCCATAAGAAGCTGGAATTGTACTCCCCTCAAAGTTGTTGTTGTCAAGTTGGCTGCAAAACAAAGAAGATGATATGACTAAGAAACTCAACATGGAATTTAAATCTGTAATACTATGTGTTGAAAAAGGAAAGGTTAAGAGAATTATTCACGACAGAAAAAAAGGGGGCAGGATGAACACACACCCACATATCAATAAATTAAAGGCCAGGATACATGACAGAAACATAAGGTAAGGATTTATGTTCCAGAATTACAAGAAAGTAAGAAAGCATACAGTATTAATAAGCTTGGAATCTCAGAGAACTCCGGTGGAAGATACCCAGATAAGTTGTTGTTGTCAAGAAGACTGCATAGTGTCAGATTCGTTTATTTAACCAAAGTTAGCCGTAATACAGAAACACAAATCAAGAGAAAGCAATCAAAGTAATATTATGATTGGACTTACTCAGTGTAATAATGTACACAATCAAGCACATGAAAAATAGCCAATATCCTACTTACAAGTGGACAAGTTTCGGTAATCTGGAAAGCTCCAGTGGAATTTGCCCGCTAATTGAATTGTTGTTCATATGACTGCTCAAAAAGGGAAAAAGAATGTGAAACAGAAAAAGGGGAGTAAAATGAAAATAAAATAATATTATCATTTTTAAGCTAAAACAGCATCATAAAAAGACCCTCACAAGTGCTTTATTTTATTCAAATTTGCAAATGATTTAGGAATTGGTCCTGAAATGTTGTTCTGATCAATTTGTATTCTGTCCAAGTTCGGAAGATAACCAAGCTGTTCAGGCAAGGGACCTGATAAATTGTTTCCATTCAGGAGCCTGGAGACACAGAATATTAGATGTAGAACGAAAACTCAGGCAATTTAGCAATAATAATTACCAGAAATTGAGGAATATATTGATTAATTGATTCAAATATAGGGAAGCACCTCATAAAATGCAAAGCCTAGATAATACTTGAACTTCTAAGCTTATATGTGGTTTTTAACGGTGTTATCATAAAAAAGTATCATAGAATATGGCGATGACATTGTAGGCTCGCCGAGTATCTTATCAACCTAAATATTGCCAAAAAGTAAAAATATCTTAACTTACAAGAGTTCCAAGGATGTAATGTTGCCTATCTCGTTTGGTATACTTCCAATTATGTCATTCCACATAAAATCCCTATAGCAGAGTAGATAGAGGAATATGCATCAGATGGAAGATAAAATCATTCCCATCATAGGGAGAAGAGCATAAATATTTCCAGAATTTTGAGAGAATAGGTTGTCCAAGAATTTGAAAATCAGACAAGAGTTTCCTTTTCCCTTTTGTCAATCTATATTTCATTATATGCTGTTCCTTACATTATTGTCACAAAAGATAAGCGGCCAATCTCCGGTGATATAATTCCTGACAAATTCATATTTAGTAGTTGCCTGCAATAAAGAAGGAAAACAAGTCATTATAGGCAAGTTTACTTGAAGCTTAATTGTTTAATATGTTTTCTGGTGATCACATAATGCTAGACATACAACAATAATTAATTCTATAATCCATAGATGACTAACTATTAGACTTCTGGAAAAAGGAAAGATCAAATTGGCAGATTTTTTATTTCATTAAAGATATTTCTGTGAGCTTGTCTATCAAAATTTTTATAACCTACGTCCCATGGGTTCTTCCATAGTAAAGGATTATCACCCCATTTATTAAATATTAAAATTCCAAAGCAGGGAATTTTGCTCATTGAAACCCACTGGAAAGTTAATAAAATCTAGCCAAAAGGGGGGGAAAAAACAAAAAAGAAAACAAAAACAAAGATGATAGGGATATCTCCACTTAGTCCATAATGCTCCAAGTTACAGATAAGAATCATACAGTTTTTGAACATGAAGATAGCCATCATCTAATGTTGTGTTGAAGCACACAATTCCTGTCCAGTTTGCTGTACATGGGTCTCCTTGATTCCAATTGCTCAGATTCTTATTAGGATCAACCAATTTTGTCTTGATGGCCCGCAACGCCGACACTGCAATTTAAACATAAATGGTAATCCTTACTTCAACAACATGAACAAATTAGCATTTTCCAAAAAGACCTACTACTATGAGAGTATGAAGATATCCAAAACAAAACAAGGCAACGTCCAAATAGTTCTATAGATCAGAAATGAGTCAGATCAAAAAATTATCAATTGAAAAAAGCTTAAAAGTATACACACCTCAAAATTTTATACTTGAAAAAATGAAAAAGTGCATCTATTTACCGTAATTGGGCATAGACATTGATCCCTCTAGAAGAAAGTAAACTTGAAACAGGTAACTTCATTTGTTAAGTGAAGTTACCATTTCAGCACATAAGTTAACTCAGACTCACACCATAATAACTGTATTCAAGCATTCCCTATAATAGAATTGCTGGAGAGAGATTGGGAGCTTAGAAATGCAAAGCTGCAAAAAAAAAAAAGTAAAATCACCTTCTACGGGGTCTGTAATATCAGGATTCTGTGCTCCAGTTCGTAGTGAAGACCAGCACAAGCACAAGGCCAAAAGGGCTGCATATGTCCAAGCTCTAGACTGATACATGCCGATAATGTAAATTTCACCAAAATTCTGATATAGCTTTTAGAACACAACGTTATAACTTCATTCGGAATTGGGATAGTCCTCCTGCGAGCAGCAAACATGACAAATATTGCAAATTGAATTAGAGGGCAGCACAATATATGGAAATGAAGTGTCAACCAAAAGAAACGCACAGCTTCAACACTGGAAATGAACTGAATTCTCAAGACTCAAACAATTGAATACTAAAGCCATAAGCTCCAACCACTTCAAAATAAAATAAAATATGAGAATCTGAAAAAAAGAAGAAAAAATCATATGCCAGACAGCTTGAGACGAAATAAAGAACACAATTGCCAGAAACTAAAAGAAATATGAGTTGTATAAGAACAAAGCAAATTGGAGATATCCTTACTATGGACAAATTGAAATCTTGAAATTTACAAGAATGATGCAGAAAGACATAAGCTGGGTTTGTATATATTGACTATGAGAAGATTAATAACATGAAACATTAGAAAATGGACCTTGTGTTTGGTATTCTTCAGACCAGGTCGCCATAACTAAAACTGCATAGATTATTAATGATGATGCTGGTGATACCCATCATTTTCTTTTACTTTCTTTTTTTTCAATTTGTTTTCTTTTATATAAACAATATTATAAAATAAGAGGAAGATCTTGCTATTGGGTTTGCTTGACTTTGTCTTTGAGAGTATGCTTGACTTTGTCTTTGAGAGTAAGCTGGTGTTGAGAGTTTGTAATTGTTTAGTAGAGACATTCACCAACACAAGAACCCGACGTTTCAGAATAATGGCCAACTACCCAACGAGCGGGACAGAAAATTTGGGTCCATTAATATTTATAATTAAATACAACACTATTTTTTATGTCGGTGCTCCAGATCATGTTTGTAATAATCAATGTTCTTAACAAACTTGTATTTCATATAATTTCAACAAAGAAAACCTTGTATTCCATAAATCATACAAAAATAATAATATTGTCCGTTTCAACCAATACTTATTATATTTCAATATCTTGGTCCGATCTCATAAATCTCAAATGAAAATACCCACTTATTTGAAAAATAATTCATGAGTTTTTTAATTGATTAGCTGCCTGATCATGGATTGAAGTTTTCAACTGCCATGAATATGACAGACCTCTAAGCGAAAAAAAACAGCCATATATAATAATCCACAATCCATCAGAATAAAATTAACTATATGATCCAAATGTCCTATGAGGCTATTAATAGCATATATGATTAACGAGGATATGAAGACTACTATAAGGGGAAAAAATCCATTCAAGTGTGCAACCCACCACTTCTGCTCAGGTGTTCTATTAATTACAATTCAAACATATTCATTTCCCATTAATTCATTAAGAATAGATCAGGCCTTTGGTTTTCTTGTCAACGTACAAGCCTGCTGTCTGTACAGAGCGTTTAAGAGATCTAACTTCTACCCTGCACTAACACAAGGAAACAATGTATTGGATAATGACACACACATATATAATATGGATAATTAATCAGGTTAAATATTTTTTTGTCCAACAGTTTGATATATTATTACTATTGATGCTATAAAATGTTTATACTGATATATTATTTAGACCATAAATTCAAACAATAATCACTTATTCAGATTAATAACATATAGTATATAAAATTATATTAAAATTAATAAAACATTTCAATATTACATAATAAATTAATTAGAATGTTAAAAAATTATGATTAGGTAGCGGCAACAACTAGGCACATTAGAAGAGAGGTAAACGTGTTAGTTAGACGGCCATGACATGAGCAGATGTTTAGTAATACACTCCACTTGATTTACTTAAGGTGATTAAACACTTAACCTTGATTATTATTGGAGTAATCCATAGCAGTCAAGTGGGAACACAGAAGTGGTCAACCAGTTGGTTTCAGCATGACATAATATTAATATTAATATTGTATTAGGCAAAGACCAAATGGCACTGAAATGATGGCCATGCTATTTGAAATCGAATACCCCATACACATACATATATGCTTTTTCAAAATATTACATATATTATTTTGTTAGACTGTGGCTCTTAACTATACATTTAATATATAGCTCCTCTAATTAATATTTATAAATTAATAATCTAATTACATAACATATCAAATTGAGTAAAAAAAAATCTGAGCACTGGAATTTAAACTTTTAACCCATCATGCAAGTTTGGCTTGTTTATTTTTATTGTAGTTTTTGGTTCGGCAACACCAGATCAGCAATTTTTAATCACTACAGGAAGGAGCCTCATAAACTGAAAGAAACAAATTAAAAAGCTGCAACACTGTTACTCTGGTTCTTCAATTCCTTAGATATATAGGTACTCAGGGGCGGATCTACAATAAGGTCAATGGGGTCAATTGACCCTATGAACTCTAAAAAGTTGGCATATGAGAACAATCTTGACCCCATAGAAGAGAACAATCTTAACCTATGGAGGGGCAAAGATGAGCTACAGATGTTTGTCAAAATGCTACAAAGAGAAAAATTGAATTGAAAAAGAAGAAGAAAGGTTGAATCAAGTGATAAAGATGTGGGGTTTAGTATTTAACTTGTTAAAAGGAGAAGCACTGCACTCGGTTTAAAAAATAGCTAGTGGTCTCATATATATATATAAGGAGACAATGAGCGAGAAAAAGTTGAACACTGCGGGTTGTATTTAAGCCAATTGGCCTACCCTTACTATATTGTCTGATTAGCTGAAGGGGGAAAGTGCAGACCTTAACCCCCCACATGAATATGACTGAAACTCCAAACCTTGAACAATTTGGGGCACATACTATAGCCATAGCTCTCAAAATTATTTTGAGTTTTGGGTTTTTTGGGCTATTGGTAATTAGTGTATTTGTGTATTTGAGCTGTTTATTTATATAATTTTGGTCTGTTAATTTATTGATGTAATTTTGGGTTGTTGTCTTGTGCTATTATATTTGAGTAACTTGGGAAAATAAGGGTTGGTTTATTTTAATTTTGTGCAATTTTGAGATAGTGTTGTATTGTACTTTTGGGTAATTTAGGGAAAATTGGGCTGTTGGTTAATGATTAATTTGGGGTTGTTAGTTTATTGTGAATTTGGGAAAAATAGAGCAGTTGGTTAGTTATTAATTTTAGGTTGTTAGTTTAATTTTGAAACAGTTATTAAGAAATATTTTAAAACAAAATTTAGTGAGAGTTCATCATTGAAAAAGTCTTGAAAGTTAAAAAAAAAAGTGAACTAGATGCACTTTTGGTGGCCTACAAAGCTTAAACTTTGATCTTTATCTTGACCCCATAACAAATGATTCTTGGATCCGCCACTGTAGATACTGTTTCATTTTTCGTACCTGGG
>QANT01007840.1:0-104371 GCA_003254885.1 Purshia tridentata
GAGAAGAAATTTAGACATGAGTTGTTACAGTAAAATTGATATTTTAATTGATAAAACATTAGTTATTCCACTAAAACTCATATTTGAAAATATATAGTCATTAGTTATTAAACTAAAATTGACATGAAATGTAATATAGAAGTCAGTTTCAAAACTGATAACTATTAGTGGAATAGTTATTACTGCGGGGCACATCAGTTTTTTGGGTATTTCATATCAGTTTAGGACTGATGTATATTAACATTATTGTTGTAGTGTATCCTCCATGTCAAAAAAAACCATCATAAATTTCATTTTAGGATGAATATTTTCCCACATGAATATTGTATATTAATGAGCATATGCAACACATGACCACGCAGGTGTTGAAGATTTTAATTTTTCAATTACGTAGCCAGTTTCTTCTAGCAGGACCCATTCAATTCCAACCTTTGAGCATAATCGTCAATAGTCAAAACAACGAACAATATATTGAATAATTGAAAAGTTCCAAGTCATGTACTTCTAAGCTAGTTGGTCCATGCATATACATATTAATTGATGCATATAAAAACCCCTGCATCCCCCATCTATTATTCACTCATTCTTTCATTCATTCATTCATTCATTTCATCGTTCGCTTGCAAGTCACAACCCAACAAAAGAGAACAAACGAAACAGCAAGCAATATAATTTTGGTTTGCCCAACCCAAAAAACCCAACAACGAAATGAAGTTCTCAAACATGGTTTTGGTGGCCATTGTGGTGGTTTTTCTTATGCTCATGCAGTCAGAGGAGGCGTACGGCAGAGTGTTGCATGGGGAAGCAGCAAAGTCGATAAGGGGCAAAAGTGTCAATCCACCCTTCTTCCCTATGATTATCAAGCAAGTACTGCGGGGTACAGTCCCACCCGGTGGTCCTAATCCAGGGACTAACATCCCCTGAATAGAATCATTTCCAAACATGTACTACTACTGCACAGAAGGTTAATTGGGGCTTCGACCGGTCTACAATTCAAACCATCAACCAAAGATTGCAGAGGGCTACATTTCTTCAACTTAATTATATATTAACAGGCCTAATTGTGGCTTTAATTTATATTCTTATTCTTGGCAGTGAATAACATGTACCTGCAGAATGCAGCTGGTTTTTTACTTTCTTTAATAAGTTGTACTTGTGTATTAGCTTCACATAGTGTATATGAAATGGACAGAAAGTGCAAAGGACATTCTTAATTTCTTTATTAATTTCTTTTTGCTCATGTACTTATATAACTTGAATCTTATGAGAACATAATTATGCAAATTTATTTTTGTCTTCTATTTTCCTTTAACGTACAGTGAGTTTAAAAGCTAGCTACAATAATTACCTTTTTGTTGACCAAAAAATTTTAAGGGAAAGAAAAGATACTACTTGTTTTATATATTATATGACGAAATTCTGGTGGCTTCTAATAAGATACAGTAATTAATTCCTGAAATTTAATTTTAACCAAAAGTTCAAAGCAGTACGCGTATAGATCGACAGCAGAAGTACGTACCAGCTCTGACCTTAATTTGTTGACAGTGATACGTACCGTATGGCTTTACATCATTGAAATTAATTAACAGTACTCTGCACTATATGATCTGCATCTGGTTTGAAATTTATATATACTTTGAGGAAGAGAGAAGAAAAGGTGGCAAGCTTTATTTGGTGCAAAATAGTTTCATTATTAATTAAACAAGTGTCCCTCTGATCATTGGCAAATTATTTTGCATATATATATGAGAAGCTGCAATTAATAAATTCTGGTTCAATATCTAGGTAATAATTTTTAATTTTCCAGCATCATCCAATATATGATCTTAATTTGTAAGAAATTCCATATCAGTTCACAATCGATTTTTTGTTTTAATTGGTCCACAATGTAATTCTAGTGTATTTTAAACTGTCTAACTTCCATGCCCGTCTATCTTAATTATGTGCCATGCATATACACCAATTAATATAGAACTTTTTAAACAATAAATAAACTAATAAAAATTTAGGATTAAATATCTAGTTTCAATACTTTTTTAGAAAATCAGTTTTGCTCATAATTTTTAGGTTTGACTACTAATTAATGAACTTAATTTTTAGAATAGGTCACAAATTTACAGCCCATTTGTTTTGGGCTTTATTTGTTTGACAAATTTACCCTTCTATTGTCCTTTGGCTTACATATGATGGGTCTTAGATAAAATTTATAAAGTTTTGACAAAATTGTCCTTGATACTTTTATATTGTCTTGAAAATTAATTAATATAGTCTCAACTTCAGTTTTAGTTGTGACTGTACGACACTCAACTTCAAATTTAGTTGTGACTGAATGACAGTCACAGCTAAATTGTGATACAGTCATAGTTAGATTGTGACTGAATTAAAAATTTTTTTAAGAAAAATTGTATAACAATATAGTATAAATAGAGGTCAAAACAACTTTACTCAATATAATACTTAGTATAGTGGTGAGAGTTGTCTTTTCAACTTAACAAGACAATCACAACTAAATTGTAAGAAAGTCACAGTTAAGATGTGATTGGATTGGTTTTTTTTAAGTTTTAATACAATATAGTATAAATTAATATAATAGTATGGATGTAATATATATATATATATATTATTGTAGTTGTATGTGATGTAATATTTGGGAACTATAGTGTCATTTACTATATTATTATGTTTGACTTTTCAACTAATACCTAATCTAAAATGCTATTAAATTTTGGTATCTAAACTAAAAAATTATTGAAATTTAGTATATAAAGTCAATTAACCTATAAACTAATGGCCGCTATTTTCTATTTAATTTATAATGACACACTATGTGACTTTTGCATACTATATATAAAATGTATATATACATGCATATATGTAGCAACATAGATATGGTTATAAGTAATGTGTCAAGTCAAATGGGGCTTCAGTAACCATATAAATATCGTTGTTTTTTTCTTTTGTCAAAGTATTCATGTCGTGTAAAAGGTTAGCACACGCCAATACTTCAACCTCAAACATTCAACATTCAAGGGCCTTGTAAACGCTTCCCACCAAGCTCTAATTCTCAGTTCAAGAGTACGTACGTATTGCGATGCGAGCAAATTCTATGAAGAAAAACTCAACAAGAGGTTTGGTCAAGATAACTGTAGTAAAGCCACAAAGTCGATCAATTGCATACAAGGATTTCACGTATTTCGACAATATTTTTTTTAAAACCAAGGCTAATTAAGAAAAGGGTTAAATGCTAATTAATTTCGAAACTAAAATATAACATTTAGGATTTTTTAAAAGTCCAAATCAGGGTACGAGAATATAAAACGGGCCAGGCGGAGGTTCTTATTACAAGCATATATATATGTCTACTTTAATCAGTAGCTAAAAAATAAATAAAACTTCCATAAAATAGTAGAATATATATATGAAACAAAGCTAGCTAATTAACTTAAATCTATTAAATTGATTATTATATATGGTAGAGTGGGGACTAAATGGATATTAAAGCAATAGAAACAGGAAAATATTGATCTTAATTTCGGCTCTTTTCTCAGTTTTCATACATGAAATTATACATAAATTCTAACTAGCCACAGTACGTATTATAAACATGAATTAGAATTTTCCAACATGAATATTAATTGTATTTATGCCACACATATATGAAAACGCAGGTCTTGAAAGATTTTCATTTTGACCCATTCCATTCTAACCTTTGAGCACGATCGTCAATAGTCAAAACAAGGAACAAAGAGATATATTAAATAATTGAAAATTTCCAGGTCATGTACTTATAAGTTGGTTCATGCATATTGGTCGATGCATATAAAAAGCCCTGCATACCCCATCTATTATTCACTCATTCACTCATTTATTCATTCCATCTTTTGCTTACAACCCAAGAAAAGAGAAAAAGCAATACATTTGTTTTTTTTTTTTGCCCAACAAACCAAACAAACCCGGCTAAAATTGAAAATGAAGTCCTCAAACATGGTTTTGGTGGCCATTGTGGTGGTTTTTCTTATGCTCATGCAGTCAGAGGAGGTGTACGGCAGAGTGTTGCATGGGGAAGCAGCAAAGCCGATAAGGGGCAGAAGTGTCAATCCACCCTTCTTCCCTATGATTATCAAGCAAGTACTGCGGGGTACAGTCCCACCCGGTGGTCCTAATCCAGGGACTAACACCCCCTGAATAGAACCATTTCCAAACATGTACTACTACTGCACAGAAGGTTAATGGGGGCTTCGATCGATATACAATTCAAACCATCAACCAAAGATTTCAGAGGGCTACATTTCTTCAACTTAATTATATATTAACAGGCATAATTGTGGCCTTAATTTATATTCTTATTCTTGGCAGTGATATTAATTGAATACCTGCAGAATATGCAGCTGGTTTTTTTTTCCTTTAATATATAAAGTTGTGTAATTAAGTTGTAAGAAAATGTGTATTGATAATTAGCTTCACAAAGTACAGATCGAGGAAACTCTTTCTTTCTTTCTTTTTTGTATCTAATGTTAGTTTTATAATAAGAATTTATTTTTCTTTAACAACGAGTTTAAAAGCTTTAATCTATATATATATAGCCTTTTTCTGGACCAGAAACTAAAGGGGCTTGTTTTATTGTGTATTATAGTAGCTACTGTTTTCCTTCATTGGAATATCCATGCATTAGACTTAGAAAATAGATGACTTTGATCATTGAATTACAACATTGAATGATCAAGTGTCACATATACCTCATCTCAATGAAATAAATATCTACAATGGTCTTTTTTTTTTTTCTTTCTTTTTTGGACAAATATCTACAATTAATGGTCTAATAAAAGTTAAAACCGGCCTTTTTGTACGACAAAAATTGATGAGCATGAAAAAGTAAACTTAATTATTCTGCACAATATATATATATATATGTATGACTTGAAAATGCATGCATATAAAATGCAAAACGTATGGTATACAACAGCAACAAAAATAGCTTACAATTCAAATATATGTGAATCTGAGTACTTATTTATGTTAACATTGTTAATTATATATATCCTCGATGGGTTCATGCAGATCAGGAACAGAATTACAAACTGCACCCCAATGCCAAGCCTTAGGAAGGAAATAAATGATCGAATTAATTAATAATATATTCGTTGGTTCAAATTGAATTCATCTATTTTTCGATCTTATTCAGGTATATATATATATATATAGTGTGCTGTGTGCATGTGTAGCAACACAAAAACAACGTTGTTTTTCCTTTCTCTTATATATGGTGTGATTTCTCTTTAACAGAAATCGAACACACCATATATATAAGAGAAAGGAAAAAAGGGCCAATTCTACTGAGTTGGTTTGTCCCCAAGACTTATTCTGCATGTACAGTAAATACTTATACTATATAGTCCATAATACATTTGATGGATATTGTTTTAGGTTAGAATTTCTGGTGTGGTTGGTACTATTGCCCATATTAATTTATTTAAAATATGCAGCCAGTGAAGCCCCGGCATTAGAAAGAGGAGGAGGAGGAAGAGGCAGACCGGTAGTAGCGATGGTGTGGCCTGCAAAGTTCCTCTGGTTGATGGTTGACGCGGCGGTGGTGACACCATTAGCCCTAGAACTAGGGCGGTTGGTTCCCTTACTAGGCCCAGTTGGAGGGACAGGGCCTCTCTTCATCTCCAACGACACAACATTTTTGTTGTTCTTCATCATCATCAAGTTTTCTTTCTCATCAGGATCATCATGCATATGCAACACCCTGCCAGCCTCGTACAGCTGCATACTCATGAGAAACACCACTGCTGTTACTGCCAACAAAACATTAAGAAACCTCATATTTAATGATGATATTAATTGTAGCTAACTATAATTAATGGGGGGTTGTATTGATCTGAAACACCAAGATGAAGATGGCTAGCTAGCTAGGATTAGAAAGTAAAGGATATATGCATATGTATGTTATACATGCCGGGTACCGTATTTATATAGGCACCCAATTCACCAATATTAATAAGATGATATCCAAGATTTTCAACAATTTATACGTGAAATGTGGTTTGTCGACTCATAAACCTGATATTGTTGAAAAGATTGAAACTTGAACTGAATAGTCAGAAGGTACAGAAGAAATGAGTACTAATTTGATATATGCATGTATTCAAATTTCAAAACGAGTATATTCTAGCTATACAAGGTGTTATATCTCTCACATGCATTAATATGAGTCGTGCAAAGATCAGCTTTTTTCTACAATAATGCATGTCATGCATTTGGGGCACAAAGAAATCAAAACCAAACCCTGTGAGTCTGTGCCTGTAGAGCGCACCAAAATATCAAAAACTTGACGTACGTACGTACCCTCCATTGGACCTTAAACCACAAATTTCGAGTTGACTTAATTGGCAATTATAGGAATTTCTTAGAACGTGACTCTCGACTTTGAAACTTTGAAGTCATGCGTACCTCTGTAAAACTCTGTTTCTGTTTTAACGCTGCAATTGCATTTGGTCTGAGTTTGACATTGACTACCCCCAACATTCTTAATTCAAGGTCCACGCACAACTAGTTTCTTCCTTCTTAAACATAGCTAGTACTTTTTAACCCAATTAAAGCTTGGTGGAAACGAGATTAAATCTTTAATCTTTACTTGGTTTGGTTTGGTTCGGCCATTTTATTCCAAGCATTTACCAAGCGGCCGCGTACTGAGTTGGAATATGAAAACAAAGAAAAAAAACTGTAAATACCAAGTTGTTTCCCATAGAGAACCTTTTCTTGTTTTCAACAGGAAACCAGGTTCTTGAAATGAGTATAGATTGACGGATGCAGAAGAAAATGTTTCTTAACACAATCCATTCATCTATATATATATTTTTTGTTTCTCTGGATAAACAACTGATACAATATATGAAACTTATATCCATTCAAACTATTCATCTCAGTCAGCTGTACATTGATGCCTATACAAATATGCTAGTAGCAATGAACCAGGTGAACCAATCTACACAACGCTGCACATCAATTGGTACAATTATTAACACAGCAAGTACAAACCAATAAGAATTGAAGTTCACAAGCGAATGGTGCTCATAACTGCAGTATTAAAATCTAGGGTGTAATGGAAAGGTGACTTTGTAATGAGAGATCTCCATGTTTTCTTCTTAGGATGGTAGATTTGGATGTAAAGTGTTCCCGCCCTCTTATGCAGTCGCAACCTTCGGCTTTCTGTTGACTCAACTGCCTTCAACAGGGTTATTACATGCAGCTCTCCATCCAATACAACAAATCCAAATGATGAGTTACAAGGAGCCTTTCTTGGTATATGTGACTCCTTACACCAACGGTTTGAAGCCATGTCGTATCTGCAGGGCAGTGGACAGAACATTTACTATGATGTGGAATCAACATAAGCAACAACTCTCTTTTGAAATTATCATTCAAAGATCAAATGCAGAGCTGCATGCCAATCAGGTCCTCGAGTTTTAATTTCTAATAGGATTAGGGCATGTTCTTGAAATTGAGGATAACATACAGCAGTTGAATAGAAGGGAAGAAATTCAAAAGCACAGACATAAACCGACATAAATAACCATGAATCAAAGCAAAATTATAAGAATGCAGTTTATGATCCCATATAATAGAATAACTTGTACAAAATGTGCCATAAAACTATGATCTCTCAACTATTAAAGAATGATACACAATATTTCCTAATGTAAACCACAATCAATCAACTAGAAAAGTAAACTACAGTATCAAAGCCATTATGTCCCAGTACAATCTATGTCATAGGTATTCCAGGGACCAGGAACCAGGTTACTTAAGTCAGAAACTTTAAATTGGCATAACTATAAAATATCCAATTGAATCAACACATAACTCCTTATATGATGAAACTACAAAAGACTTGCTGTAAACAGAATATTTTCTAATTAAGTTTTCTTAGTTTAATGTCAATTAATAGACAAAGATCTCAAACCCTATCTTCTGCATTATCCTTTTGGAGGAATATAACTACAATTGTATCATGCGGAATCAGAATTAAACTTTAAGCTGCCCCCTCCCCGGCTGTTTCTTGTAAGACAAATACAAACACAATACTAAAAAATGGAGTGCATCAATTATGACCATGCCACAAAGCCACAAAGCCACAAAGCTTGGATATTCTTACCAAAATCACCAAGAGCTACTGTAAGCGCATTAGGTTTCTAAATCAAAGAACATTTGATGTTTCCACTTGAGATCTCCCTCTCCCCCACATACATGTTTTAATTTTTGTTATGTTCAATTCAACGTTGTGGGCTAAGGGCACGAAGGGGACGATAGTCACACTCATATCTAAGATCCGACACCCTGATTTCATCACTCCATTTGCAACGAATTTCTGAAGGAAAATCCCTGAGTACTTATTCTGGACTGGACCACCTTAGCAACCATTAAGTTTCTTATTCTTTTTCCCGGTTTATTACCCCCCCTGAGTTATGGAAAATCTTACACTCCCATTCCCAGATCACACAAACATTTCATACTCAATATCCCCAATGATTACAGAAATCTAAAATTCCCACACCAAACACAAATGCAACAGAGATCAATTTCAATACCTTGTAAGTTTTAAGCAAATGCAATGAGGTTGTTTTGAAAAGGTAAAGAATCAATACACCCGGAAGATGAGGCAGCAGCAAGATTTTATAGCTAATATTCACTATCTGAATCACTCACAGTTCATTTGAAAACAACTGTTACCCACCAAACTAAATTAACACCCAATTCAAACAGATCAACAATGATGCTCACAGTGCGGAACACAAACACTTTAACTTAAGCTTCATAGAGGTATTTAACACTAAGACTAAGACTACATCTACATGAATAAGCTCAATACAGTTGGAATTAAATTGCTACTAGGCTACTAGCAAAATGAAAAAAACTAAGCCCAACATTAAACACCAAAGCAATATAAAAATGGAAAAGCTACCTGAATATGTCATTCCCGTCAAGCATAAAAACGGCAGGTCGTCCATGAACATCACCATCATCAATGGCTACAGTTTTTCCGAGTCTCACCCTCTCCCCTTGTTCCCACATATCCCCAACCTCCCTCCACTTGCCACCATCATTCCCATTCTTCAATTCCATCACCACGGCGTCTTTACAATACTCGTCCACAGGAAACACCCCGGATATCGTCCTCGACTCGCCATACCCACCCATCACCCAGAACTCCCTCTCCTCTCCATCCCCAACGAAGAACCCGGCGCACCCGGCCCGAAAGCTTGGCAACCCGTCCATCGCAACCCACTCGTTTCTTCGAATATCATACCGCTCCACCGAGCTCATTCGACTTCCCGCGGCGCTGAACAGCGTGTGGCGCGAGCCACCGCCGGCGACGAGAATCTGGCCTGCGGCGGGGACAGCGGCGCAGGCGAAGCTGCCGCGCGGGGCGAGCATCGGGGCGAGAAAGTCCCAGGAGAAGGTGGTGAAGTCGAAGCGGAAGACGGCGGAGGACGGCGAGGGGCGGTCGATGGGGAACGAGCGAGTGTCGAAGAGGGAGCCACCGAGGACGTAAAGGTGGGGCCCGATGGAGAGGGAGGTGAAGTTGCAGAGACCGTACACGTGGGGGTTGCAGGGCATCGGAGGGAGGGGGCGCCATGCGAGGGTTTGGGGGTCGAAGAGGTAGGGGGAGGCGACGGAGGGGTCTTGGGGGAAGATGCAGAGCAGGTGAGAGAAGTGGCGGTGGGTCTGGCGAAGAGAGATTAGGGTTTTGGAGGAGAGGAAGAGCCTCCACGATTTGCAGGTGGATTTGAGGCGGGATTGGTGGGAGTAGGGGATGAAGGAGAGAATCAACGCCGCGACGTCGTTTGGGAGGCCGGGAATTAGGGTTATGGTTTCTTCGATGAGGGGAAATGGTGAAGATGATGAAGAAGAAGAAGGAGATGAAGGTGAAGGTTGGGTCATGGTGTGTTCGTTCTTGTGATCTCTTCTTCTTCTTCTTCTACTGTGTCGGACTGAAATTGAATGGTGGGGCGTTGAGTTTTTCAATTTCAGTTTTTGGTTGTTGCAATCAACTTTCCCCAACGCTACAGTTTTCTAACACGTGGAATTGGCGGTTGATTATTCCATCTAGTCTTTTAGATATTCCTATTTCCTGCCCAAATGGCGGTTTAACTGTTTTTTTTTTTTTTTTTTTTGGTCTGATTTATCTGTTATTTTAGGAGCTTCCGATAATGAATTCTTCAATTTTCAAATGGAGAATTTGTAGCATAAATTCGATGTATTGTTATTTGTTTTACCAGTGTCTCTATCATATTTGTTCCTCGTTGATGTAATCAGGTGGTATATTTCTTAGCTTAATATAGAGTGGGTTATGAACTTATGATCAGCCTTGTTTTGGGTGGAGTTACCTCCAACATGATGTATTACTATTAGCTTGACAAAATTCAAATGAATAAAATGGGTTCTTTGCTTTTGATAAAAAAGAAATAAAAATAAAAATTTAGTTGTGAGTTGTGACCCATATTTCAAGAAAATCAAATGTTTAACTTAACTAATTAAATTTGGGCCTAATATTTTAAATTGGAAATATAAACCTCCTCAGTCCTCACTAGCTTTCAGTGTCACGCGCTATGTGCATTTAATCCTATTTTGGGTTTATGACTCTTAGTTTACCTTAGCTTTGTATTGTTTAATTGGCATAAGAATAAATAATCAGGGACAAATTATTCATTTTTTTTGTGAATTAAACGAAACAACTGCCAAGTGCTCAAATCCTCTAGGCTTGGATTTGGGATACGACAGTTGAAGTGTATGGTAACACTACAATTGAAATACTTAATGAATAAGAATATATTTAGTGATTAAGAAAACATTATATCTTTATTAATATTAAAGATTTATAGGAATTTACATGAATTGTTCCGAAATTTTAAAAATCCAATGTAAATCATAAATATGGGCTCATCGATCTTTCATATACATAAAGGATTTATAAAATTTACAAACAAATTTTCTTATTTACTTATTTACCATTATGATATTATCTGTTGAACTAGCCAACTAGGCCTCAAAAGAACGCGAATCCAAGTTGGATTTACGTTAGTCCAAACAATGCCTTAACTTGTATTTTTTAATAAAACACATTTAACAGTCTTCTTTTTCTTCTCAATATGTAAAAAGTGAGAGTAAGGCGCGAAGACATTGAGTGAGAGCCACAAAAATGGCGAAATTGGAGGGACTTCAAAGACTGCCACTTCCACTAACCAAACGACACGAAGACAACCCTAAACGAACAAAGAAAAAAAAAAACACAAAATAATGAGTTATGCAACTTCTGCAAGTTTTCGTTTTCCAGTCTAATTAAATCTTCATTGTCGATGACAAATCGGAACGAACCAAAATCAATGAAGCAAAATGGGTTTTGATTCGTATGCAGCGGAATATCTACATTTCTGGGTCTCTATTTGAGAATCGATTAGAATGGTACGTGAATTGCCAAACTTAATTGTACATTATCGTTTATATATGTGAATTTCCCAAGAAAATATTATGACAAATGCTGTTTATTATTAATTTAAAGAAACATAGAGAACTTGATGTTTTTCCAAGTAATTGTTCAAACTTGTAGTATATATATTCAGAAATAGGCTATATGGCTGGTTTATATATATGTTGAAAACTTAGGAGCTAAATTATGAGAATCCTTACACTTATTAGCTACTGAAAAGTTTAACATGCTTTTTGTGGTACATATTATGCAAGCGAAAATGTGAATAGGAAAGGTAAGTTAATTTTACTTCCATTTTAAGCTTTTAACTGATTACTCAAAGGAAAAAAAAAAANAAAAAAAAAAAAAGTATTAAACTACTTATGTTTAAAATTTTCAATTGCTGCAGGGCAATCCAGTGACCATTGTTGTTGGTTCTCATATATGGGTTGAAAATCCGGACATAGTTTGGATTGATGGAGAAGTACTGAATATTAAGGGAGAAGACGCTGAGATTCAAACTAGTAATGGAAATGCGGTAATATAGTTGATATTATTTAGATTTGAATATTATGGTCTTATACTCATCCAATATTTCCAATCTATTATTTCCTAATTTTCGTTCCTACGATTTTCGCAGTGTGATCTTTGTTGCATTTATATTGTTTGTTACTGGTTTGGTTTCATTAGGGAAAAAAAGTAGAGGTTTGTGAGACCAAATGTTTTTTTCAAGCATGCCATTTTTAATTTTGTGTTTTTGTCTAACCAGAGAAACAGAAGTGGAGTTCAATCTGAAAGATTTTTCTTAAACATTTACCGAAAATGGCATAATAGTATTTTCCAAACCAGCGTCTATAGGAGTTTTCTGCACCATCCCTGGTTTCGTTTAGGAAATTAAAGATGGTATTTAACATGAAACCAGACCTGCACGGCCTGCATGTATAAATGTGGTTTGCCTCATCATCATCATCTCCCTCTTTTTCTTGTTATATTTTTGAGTCTCTTGCAGTAATTGATGCAGTCTGTAATCATAATTTCATTCTTATGTTTGTTTCCAAAACTGACCTACTTTCATTTTCGCCAGGTTGTTGCAAAGGTGTCAAAAATATATCCAAAGGATATGGAAACTCCTTGTGGTGGAGTTGATGACATGACTAAGCTATCGTATTTGCATGAACCTGGAGTGCTTTACAATCTGGCAACTAGATATGAGATCAATGAAATTTATGTAAGATTTGTCTCATCTTCAGTTTTGAATCACTTAATGTACGCTCTGGTGAAGAAAAATGATTAATCACTGCAGCTATGGGCGTCTCTGTTATAATACTTTGACATCATGCATGGCAGACTTACACCGGAAACATTCTCATCGCCGTCAATCCATTCCAAAGTCTTTCACATCTGTATGATGCTTCTATGATGGAGCGGTATAATGGAGTGCCATTTGAAGAACTAAGCCCTCATGTTTTTGCAATAGCTGATGCTGCATACAGGTGATCTGTGTTTGTGTTTCTGTTGCTTAAAATATGATGCAGTACGTTACTTTATTGAATCTCCCAAATCTGATCAGGGAAATGATTAATGAGGGAAAAAGCAACTCTATTCTGGTTAGTGGTGAAAGTGGAGCTGGTAAGACTGAAACAACTAAAGTGCTTATGCGCTACCTTGCCTACTTGGGTGGCAATGCTGCAGCTGAAGGACGAACTGTTGAACAACAAGTATTAGAAGTAAGCTGCTTAGCTTTCACTATTTTATAGTAGCTAATTTCTTAGTTCATAGTACAATGAGATCTTTTTTTCTTTTTTTTTTCAATCAAGTATTTTCCTTTTACTTGTACCTTTCTTAAAATTTTTTGTTCTAACTGATACGATGCAGTCAAATCCAGTTCTTGAAGCATTTGGTAACGCAAAAACTGTTAAAAATAACAATTCCAGGTGAGAAATTGTTAAATGCTTTTATATTTATTTGTTATTGTTGTTGCTGTTACTATTTTGCTATATACTTTAAATAAAAGCACTCAGCATGTTTTTTAATCTTAGCTTGACTTCTTAGGTTTATGCACATTGACTATATTAATATCGGAAGTAGCATCATATGGGTTTGTATGTTGCAGTGTCACACACTCTAAAAACAGGGTTTCAGTTATTTGGTGACGTGATTCCAAATGAAGACAAAAAAAAAAATCATTGTAATTAATAAAACCTTTTTTTTTTTTTTCTTGGGAGGGAATAATTTGACTGCATGATTTATTTCTAACTCTTTTACATCAGATAGTGAAATATTCTAAATAGTTTGGCAGTCTGTAACTACTGATCGATGTTGTATTGAATATACTGGTGCAGCCGCTTTGGTAAATTTGTCGAGATTCAATTTGATAAACGTGGTAGAATCTCAGGGGCAGCCATCCGAACTTATCTCTTGGAGAGATCTCGTGTTTGCCAAATTTCTGATTTTGAGCGTAACTATCACTGTTTTTATCTCCTTTGTGCGGCTCCGCCTCAGGTACAGAGCGCAATTTTCTACTTCCATGCATATTTATTATATCTCAAAAAATTTCTTGACAAATCATTCTAGTTAACAGATTTTAAGTCTTAGCAGGAGAAAGAGAAATATAAGTTGGGAGATCCTAGATCATATCACTATCTTAATCAATCAAATTGCTATGAACTGGCCGATATAAGTGATGCTCATGATTATCTCTACACTAGGAGAGCCATGAATATTGTTGGAATAAGTGAAGTAGAACAGGTGTGCTCTTTGATCTGAATCTAAACATTTTTTTACTGCTAAGTTAAGCCTCATTATACAGTAAATCTGCTATTAACCTCTCTCTCTCTCTCTCATTCAGGATGCTATTTTCAGAGTTGTGGCTGCAATTCTTCATCTTGGTAATATTGATTTTGCCAATGGGGAGGATAATGATTCATCTGTTATAAAAAAGGACGAATCCCTTTTCCATCTTCAAATGACAGCAGAACTTCTCATGTGTGACTCAAGCTTTTCCATAGACATAATTCATACTTTTTTCTTTCAATCACAGTGCAGTGTTCACCTGATTATTCATATTTCAGGTGTGATCCTAATGCACTGGAAGATGCACTGTGCAAGCGTGTAATGATTACTCCAGAAGAAATTATTAAGAGAAGTCTTGATCCTCATGGCGCAACAGTTAGCAGAGACGGTTTGGCCAAAACAATATATTCTCTTTTGTTTGACTGGTGAGATGCTAGCTTCTGAATCATTTTTACTTCAATGCTTACTGTAGAAATGAAGCATTTAACAATCATTGTTTATTTCCTTTTCTTGGTGTCCAGGTTGGTGGATAAAATCAATGTTTCAATTGGACAAGACCCTAGCTCAAAGTGTCTGATTGGAGTCCTTGATATATATGGTTTTGAAAGCTTTAAAACTAATAGGTAATGATTGGATGCAAAAAATGTAGAATATGTAGACATGTTTGGGGGTGTTCTACAGGGTTATGTTTTATGAATGCAAATCATATCTAATTAGACTAATTTTATCTATATCTGGTATGCATAAGAAGACCTAACACTACCTAGCATCAGGTGACTTACACTTCTGACCTTCACTTAAGGTCCTTGGGAAATCCTCTAGATATTTCTGAAATTAAATTTACTCAACTATGGTCCATGGATCATTGAAAAGGAGGATCCTAAATTAAATTTAGCTAGTATTCCTACTGATGATTATGAGTCCTAACTTGTAATGTTTCATTAAATGCAGTTTTGAGCAGTTTTGTATTAATTACACTAATGAAAAGCTGCAACAACATTTCAACAAGGTATGAGGTTAGTCATACTTGAAATTTGAGTTGTAAGTCATTCTTTTCAATGTAAAATCTAAGTGTTATGATGTCTTTCAGCATGTATTCAAGACTGAACAAGAGGAATACACTAAAGACGAAATTGATTGGAGCTACATAGAGTTTGTTGATAATAAAGATGTCCTTGATCTCATTGAACAGGTCTCTCTCTCTCTCCCTCCCTCCCTCCCTCCCTTCCTTCCACCCTCCAGCATTTGCTTGACCTGAACTGGGTAAACACATATATAGCTCATAAACTAAACACCCTAGTAAGAAAATTTTTATAACCCAAATCTCTTATTGACACAGCCTTAAAGGTTTATAAGCCTTTTCCCAATGAAGGTGACATATGGGCCCCACATATTATAACCTTAGTTGCCAAAACAAAGAAATATTCGAAAAACAGTGACTCGTCCCTTTTCCCATTGATGCATAACGCGTGGTGTTAGACTGTTTCATTCTTTGGAATGATCATGCCTATGGGACTTCATGTCTGTTGATTTGCATCCCCTTAATTGTGGAGCCAGAATGTCAGTCAAGCCATGCTAATAATTTGTAAAACTCTATGTGTTGCTGAAGTTATATTGAATCTTACGCTCCTGGTTTTATTTTAGTGAATTTCTTGCCTGTTCATTCAGCAGTTAAACTATAAAGAAAGTAATATGCTGAACTGTCATGCACACATCACTGATTGATACCGTTTATGCAGAAAAAAGGCGGGATCATTGCTCTGCTTGATGAAGCTTGGTATGATAACATCTCTTCATTCTTGGCTGCAATTTCACACACACACTTGCACACACACATTTCTGCTCGATCATATTAGGTGGGTTTATGGTAATATCTCCTCGCTCTTGACTGCAATCACACACACACACACACATGTACATGCACAGAGTGGTTCCTGCGCAGGCACTTCATATTAGGTGAAGATAGTATATCTCCAGATTTTTATGAAATCAAGAAACTGCCTTTATTATTTTATTCCTTAACTGTAAATTTGTAATCCAAGTATGGTTTATTGAAACTTGGTAAGATTTCCTTTATATACAGTATGTTGGCAGAACTTATGCACGCACATGTGCGCACACAGATGGGGAGAGAGAGAGAGAGAGATTGAATCACTTGTTGGTAAACATCAATAGCTTTTTATCTCATTCTTCTTTTCCAGACCCACGATTAGTAAATGTCCTGGCCCTGCTCTTCATGCATGCCAAGTATAAATCAATTAGATCTTGATGGCCATCTAAGACTTTGACTCATATATCCGTTTATAAAAAGTTATCGCAAAACTTCAGTTTTTTGCTCAATTAGATGGGACAACTGCTAATCTTGGTCAGCTTCTTACTTGGGAGCACTTTAGGCACAACATGTAGAACATTGGCTGGCTCAGTTAGAAAAACGAAACCAATTATTGTGTTTGATAATATCTTGTTGAAGAAGGGTTCTTTTCATGCTCCCTTTTGTTTTCATAAGTTCAGTTTTTTTTCTAATCAGACTTGACATTTTGTCTCCTTACAGTATGTTTCCAAAATCAACTCATGAAACATTTTCACAAAAGCTTTATCAGACATTCAAAGATCACAAACGCTTCATCAAGCCAAAGCTGACCCGCTCAGATTTCACCATTGTTCACTATGCAGGAGAAGTGAGCTCGGTGTTCCTGTATTTTGCTCTGAAATCTATTGTTTGTAATGTGATTGTCATTGAAGTATCTTTATTTTCTTGCACTTCTTTTTCAGGTACAATATCAGTCAGATCAATTTCTAGACAAAAATAAAGATTATGTTGTTCCTGAACATCGAGATTTGTTGAGTGCTTCAAAATGTTCTTTTGTAGCAGGCCTTTTCCCTCCACTTTCCGAGGAGGCAGGCAAATCCTCCAAGTTCTCATCTATCAGTTCTCGTTTTAGGGTATCTTCTATCCTGGTCCTCTTGTCTACAATTGTGGCATCAGCGAAAAAAACTTTCCTTTACAATGGTGGTGAATTTTACCTTAAAATATTGGACAATAGATTAAGTTTTTCCATTTGTCATGAGAAAAGTTATGCTGAAGGTGAAACCTAATTTTCTGACCTTATTGATGCAGCAACAACTACAACAACTGATGGAAACACTAAATTCTACAGAACCCCACTACATTAGATGTATAAAGCCAAATAATCTCTTAAAACCTGCAATATTTGAGAATATCAATGTCATGCAACAACTGCGTAATGGTGTAAGTATCATGGGATCTGTGTGTATAGTACTATATCTTATTATTAATTGGTGGCATTCATAATTTGTTATTTGTGTAGGGTGTTTTAGAGGCAGTCCGAATAAAATGTGCTGGATACCCTACTTACAGGACTTTTTTTGAATTTTTAACTCGATTTCGAATCCTCGCACCAGAGGTTTTGAAAATGGAGTAAGTTTCACCTTAGGAGTTCATTTTTTATTTTCTCACTTTGTGATCTTCATTCTTGTTCCTGGCTTTTCTGGTTTTTCATGGTTTTTGGGTTATGCTCCATTTCTGAACTTAATGCCTATATTATCAGCTACCCTGAAAAGGAAGCCTGCGAAAAGATTCTGGAGAAGATGAGGCTTAAAGGTTATCAGGTAATAAGAGCCGTTTTGTATATCAACCATTCTGACAACCACAACAGATAAAATTCTGGAACCACAAAGATACTTGGCTTCGCCTTGGTGGGACACCACATTTATGATATTTTAAGCAAGCTTCTAACCTATGACTATTGTATGACTGAAGTAGCTAAGATGCAGAACCCAATGGAAATAACAGAGAGAAAGAGAGAACAGAAAAGGAAATAAGGAGGGGAAGAAGGAGAAAGGAAAGAGATGCATAGAAACTCAAGAGGGAAAATCATTTTGTAATTCAATAATTGAGTTTCCACCAAAGAATTACATCATGCCAGTATTATATACATCTTTCATTTGCAAGATTTTTCTATATATTCAATTCAGCTGTAAATGGTTTTTTTCAGATAGGGAAAACAAAAGTTTTCCTAAGAGCTGGTCAGATGGCTGAGCTAGATGCACAGAGAACACTCATGCTTGGCAACTCAGCTAAGGTGATTCAAACACGGGGCAGAACTCTTATTACTCATAAAAAGTTTGTTTCTACACGGGAGGCTTCTACTTGTGTACAGTCATTTTGTAGAGGTAAGTCCATAAAAGGAAGCCTTTTTCATGGAGATGCAGCTGATTCAATGTATTTTTGAATTTATGTAGTTTTGCATTACCCTAGCAATTATTTCTTTAATCGGCTATATATAGTAGATATTCATACAATTGGCTGCATATACTAGATAATTTTATATACACAATTTCACAAGTATTTCATTGTTATGACTTCAGGAGTATTGGCTCGCAAGTTATATAAGCTCAAGAAATGGGAGATTGCCACTGTTAAAATTCAGAAGAATGGGCGTAAATTCCTAGCAAGGAAAGACTATCTCAAAATTAAGTCTTCTTCAATTGTCTTACAGACAGGTTTACGGGCAATGGCTGCTCATGATGATTTTAGACATAGAGTTAAGGCGGCAGTTATTATCCAGGTGACTACCTAGCTTCCTTTGTTGCTATATTACGTAGTCTGTTGCTTTTCACACTCTCAAAGAATTTGCGCAAGTGCCTGGCAAGAAAAGACTATCTCAAAATCAAGTTCTCTTCAATTTTCTTACAGACAGGTTTACGAGCAATGGCTGCTCTTGACGATTTTAGATGTAGAGCGCAATCTAAGGCGGCACTTATTAGTCAGGTGATTACCTAGCTTCCCATGTTACTATATTACATAGTTTGTTGCTTTTCACATTCTCAAAGAATGACAAAAGGCAAAATGCAGGCATATTGGTGTCACCATAGGACTTCTTCGGATTATAAGAAACTTAAAGAAGCATGAACCATACTGTGGCACCTAATTTCTTTACTTTGAACTCTTGTTATGAGATCAATGGTTTTACAGATGACTATTATATTTTGTACAAGATTAGAAGCATCATGCTAGTTAATCACTTTCTAGTCTTAGAACTAAATTTTAGATAATTTGTGCAGAATGACTCGGAAAAAAAAAAAGGAGAAGAGGCAATTAAGTTGGAGTCCTCTGTGCAAGCTAATGTAAGCAAAGTTGATGAAAGGGATGTGTGGTTTGAATGTCATCAGGTTGCAAAGATAGAAATTGAAGAAGCATGCACTTATTAAAGAACTCCCAAGTCTTTTGACTGAAAAGTTTAGATGATTTTTGCAGACTGACTTGGAAGAAGCAAAAGGAGAAGAGGCAAAAAAGTTGGAGTCCTCCATGCAAGCTAATGTAAGCAAAGATGATGAAAAAGATTTGTTGTTTGAATGTCATGCTGCACAGATAGAAATGAAAGATTCATCCCTAAATATCAAAGAACTCCCAAGTACCGATGAAAATGCTGAAAATATTAAGAATCTTACTGCAGAAGTCAAAACTTTGAAGGTAATGATTATTGATCCTATAGCTTAGGAATCAACATTCTTCTAGATTTGTTCCATTATTTTTCCATCATAATCTGGCTTAGGAATTATAGCATCTACAAATTAATGTTGTCTTTATTACATAGGCCATGTTGCAAGCAGAAAAACTAAGAGCCAATGAATGTGAAAAAAAATTCTTAGAAGCACGGGTATCCAGTGAGGAAGGACGTAAAAAATTAGAGGAAACTGAAAGAATAGTGCATCAACTTCAGGACTCTTTGAACAGGTAGTACTAGTTTACACCCTTTAAGAATCATATCAGTTTTTCATTTCCCCCTTTCATCTTCTGTATGTAATTTATAGAGCTGAATATGGTATTTCCTCATCAAGTTGGCTTTCCATTGGGTCAAAGAGGCTTGTAAAATTATTAGCAATATGATTTATGTTTTGTTATGTGCAACTGGAACCTTGGTAGTTGCAGTTGTAGGCACTCTATGTAGCAGAAAATTTTGAAGGCCCTCTTCATATTTGCAACAATGAATAATTTTCTATGAATTTGATCATATAGATTGAGTTGGTGCTTCCCACCTACTAAAAAGTGCCTTTTTCTACTTGCTTTTGGGCCTTGCCAATTTAACCCATGTTGTTTGTCTTAAGCATTTCTTGCAACATATATTGTTTGTGAGTGAAAATCATTTTGTGCCACTGAGCAATAAAGCTACGTCACAAAGATAATTCTTTTTCCTATGGACGAAGAAAATTATCTTTCTGTACAGGTTTCTGCTCAAGAACCATAACCATGATCTTGATAGAGAGAGAGAGAGAGAGAGATTCTCCTAAGTTCTTCAGATTTCTGCATATATGACAAATTACCATCATTCTTATTATGCTTGTAAAGCTGCTCATAAATCATTTGACTAATACTAGATATGATCTAGTGTGTTTCAGGATGATATATTGCATGTCAAACCAAGTTTCGGAGCTCAAAACCATCTTGTCTACTGCATCAAAATCGAGTTCAAGTTTTGGGCCTGTTGTTAGACCCGAAGGAGTTGATAGCACTTCCAGTAATTCTGAATGTTCATCCACTGACTCAGATTTCACTTTTCCAGCTCCAGCTCCAACTTCAGTTGAATTATCTCCCCCCGGCCCCAATTCTCTGCAGCTTATAGTTCAGGACATTTCAGCAGGAGATGTTTCAGGTTAGTTTAGTTGTTTTTTTTAATATTCTGGCCATATGTACCTTATAATCCAGAACGACCATCAATTTTCTTAATTGAGTTTTCTTCTAAACCCACTTTGTAAGTGATTGTACCAAAGACAATGATCCTATCATACATAATTTGTATAGCGTTCTCATGGTGAAATTACTTGGCTGCAATCAAGCACAGTCTAGATCAGCTTGGTGCCACCTTTATAAAGCTACATCATGCACTGAGTTTGTCAGAATCCTCTCAATTTTTAAACTAGATCCTAATTCAGAAATCATTTCCTTGCACATAATTTTCTCTTGTTGCAACTTGGATAACAATGGTTTATGTTTAGAAGTTATAAGTTCTGTTTCATTGTTTTATGTTTTCTTTTTTCCCTCTTGATGATACATTTTGCAGGATCTGAAAGTGAGAAGGAGGGGCCTTTTGATGACTTCTTCTGATGGAAGCTTGTTCTATTTATTTTTGTTCTTTCTTGCTTAGATATGGGTTTTGGGTTTCATAAAACGTCATAATTTTGGCCTTGTATATAGGACGCCAGGTTTGGACATATCGTCCCATATGCTTCATACAGGATCATAGTTGGACAAATCTCTCAGGATGATGTAGATCAATTAGTCAGGTATAGTGTTAGCAAAGGGTCAAATATAAATTTTAGAGTAGTACATAGTCTGAGCTCTTCTACTAACATCCTCTGTGATTTCACTTTGCCCTAAAAACTGGCCATGAACTTTTATTTTTTGGCCATGGAACCTTAACGTGCATAAATGTTGATCATAAACACACTTGCTTAGGTTCATGCTTCCTCTGCATTGTGTCTGTACTTTTATGTTGTTGATCGACTATGACTGTAATGGGATCTGAAATCAACTTGAGAGATCACTCATGGATAGAGACAAGACCACTTAACGAGAAGAAGCAAGCTAATTATGAGGAGTTTCCTATCAATGTACTGCCTAAGAAGCCTCCTTTACTTTCACATAAGCATTTTAGTCATGAATCGGACAATGTGGCCCCTTAGATAATTAGCTGTCAGTGTAATTAATTTTTTTTTATAGGTAATTTCAATTAAGGTGTTAATTTATGCGTTGCTTTATACACAGTAATTGACTGCTCATACATGTAGACCGTGGATCAAGCTCCTTATTACGGATTCCAGAAGGATTAAAGAATAAATCACGTACTTTTCCAAAATATCTCTCTTTATTTTTTAAGCATTGTTGATCTATCATTTTGGAAAAGAAAATAAGCAACTCAAATAGCATATTTAATGTTTGAGTAACGTACCAGAGTTCACTAGCAGGGCGGTTTGAGCTTATAAAATTTAGCTTGATTAATCCCATCAATCATAATCTGATGGGTTGCTTTTGGGTTTCGAGACTCAAATTTAGGGAGTCAAATCAGAGCGACCCTCCAACCAAACCAAACCAACCATCCGAATTGCATTCCTAATTTCTCAACCATTGTCAATTTGTCATGCACATCACAAAGGTGCTACAAGTCGAACAACATCTTCATATATATGTGCCCAAGAACAAACCTAAAAAAATGATTTAGTTTTTTAAAAAGACAGAAAAAATATATGAAATCATCCGTACTCACTTTGAAACTCATTAATTTATTTATAACAAATAATAAAATGTACAAATGTGCAACATTAATTGGTATGAAAAAATTGGGGTAAGAGTTGATGCCATTGCACATGTGACATGGCTTATATGCCCTGCCTTCATTCTTATATATTCGTAGGTAGTGAAGTTTTATGTAACATCTAATTGCCTTTACGTACATGATTCCCATATTTATAGCTATTAACTACGTAGTGATCACAAGGCCCTGGTTTCATAGCTATCTATATATGTCATCATGATGATAGTGGTCATGTATGTAGAGATGTTTCATGTTTGAAGCGAGCCTAAGGCACATTTGCTAGAATTGGCAAAAAGGGAAACACACTGACTTTGTACTTCTCTTACCATTCCATAGCTAAGTAATTCCCAGTATACAGTACTAGCACCATTTTGCAAATAGGATCATTTTCTTATGCTAGCTTTCTATATATTTAACCAGCTGTCTTAGCTACCTAGCTGCTTCCTTCCCTCTGAAAATGAAGTCCTTCTCTCATCAGTGAGTCTCTCTCTCTCTCTCTATCTCTCTGCGTCTCTCTGTGTATATATATATATGTACCTAATAATTTGGGTTTATTTTGTAGGTAAGGGTTGGACTGATAGATCAAACAAAAGCTTCATCAAAAATTTCATGGAGATCAAACCCATGTGAGTACTTAACAAATGGATTGTATCAACTTCAGGTTGGAAGGAGAGCATTTATGTGATGTTTCATGGAGTACTAGTACTGCAAAAAGCTATGCATGTAGCTTCTGCCAGAGAGAATTCAGGTCTGCTCAAGCTCTTGGGGGTCATATGAATGTCCACAGGAGAGACAGAGCTAGGTTGAGACTCCTACCACCTACATGCCTGAACCCTAACCCTAACCCTAACCCTAACCCCAACCCTAACTCTTACTTTTCTTGTTCTTGTTCATCATCATCATCGTCGTCGTCGTCGTCTCTTTCGTCAGCTAAGTGCTTATTACCACTACACAATCACTACTCATCATCCCATTCCTTGCTTTCTCCTGATTCTCTGCAGACTACTACTTGTAATGTGCCTACTGCTACTGCACCTTCTTCTTCCTCATCAGCTTGTGCAGATGGAAATAAGAAACTGATGATGATATTGGACTCTCCTCCTCATAATCATCAAAACCATGTTCCTTTGATTCATAATCCTAATCCTAAGAAAGGAATGATGAGATCAGTACTACGTAGTACCGTTGTTGAGGCTGGAGATTTAATGAAGGGTTTTGCACAAGAAGAGGATGATGAGTTCATTGTTAATGTGAAGAAAGATGATGAGAATATTAATACGGTGGATTTGGAATTGGACTTGGACATGGGCTTGCCCATCAAAGATCCTTGTAAACTGGATGAGGAAGTGGATTTGGAACTTCGACTTGGGCATCTCTAGCTCTAGGTGCAATCTTCACTACTTAATTGCATGTGTGGAAATTTGCAATCCTTTCTAGCTAGTTTCACTCAATTTTTCTTTCCTTTTCCCTTTTGATGGTCTTCTCAGCCAAGAATTAAATGAGCTGAGATTAGAGAAGCTAGCTAGCTAGCTAGGTTGATTTATTAAACTTATGAGTATATATATATATATATTCAACCTTCTAAATTTTTCCGCTGTTTTCTTTTTCGGTTTTAATTGAATTATGGTATGCTTCCTGTAGTAGCTAGCTAGCTAATTGAATATGAATTAAGTACAGTTTAATCATGAACTTTCAATTTTTATTGTTGTAACTGGTGATCTAAGAGTAGTGAATTAAAGTAGGGGTAGTACTAGTCCTTTTTGGGGCGAGCGTGTGTGCAATTAATGGAGTTGAATCTGCAGCTATCCCACATTGACTTGCTATTGTTTTAAATGTCATCATATATACTGTTTTAAAGACAAAGGATATATGGCTCTGTGTAGTTGTGTAGTTGATGTTCTCCCTTGTGATTGTTCTCTAGGAAATGTAAACCGCATCTTGGGAACAATCTCATTTCCCTTTATCTTTTTCTTTTCCCTTTACTTCCTTTCTTGGAAATGGGAAACCAAGAAATGTGAGAAACAAAGATGAATGGCATAGAAAAGAGGAGTTTTTTTTTTTTCCTTTCATATATATTAATTATACCATAAGATCTTCTATGTAAACTTTATATGGGGCTTTCTTAAGTTGTCATTCAATCATTCCAAGGCTTAGCAGCTTAGCAAGATTAGATATATGAACGTAAAACCAATGCTAACTTAACACAAAATTGTTGTCCATATACATAAAATTATTTGTATCATCTCAACTAATTAATTAGTTTGTATACTATCTCTAATAGTGATGCGATCTACTTATATGAATCTAATATCTACACAGTTATATAATGCTAACTTAACACTAAAGTGTTACCAGTATATTATGTATACATAAAATCATTTATACCATATCAACTTATTAATTTGTATACTATCTCTGTTCTCTTATACGTACTGATATGATCTTTTTGTATGAATCCAATTTTGTGCACAATATCACTAAGAAAATATATAAGATGATCAACTGAGATAATATCTCTTTTATAGTGATATGCTCGGTGCTAACAAGTTCTAGTGTGTGCGTTTTGACTCTCGGGTGCCAATCCCATGAGTTTGAGTGAAAGACAAGAAAAATGGCTATTCGTAATTATATTAAGAGCACCAATTAATACACACGAATCATGATCATTAGATAGCTAGGAACAGGTTTAGCAGCTGCGCAGTAATCAACATATGGGATCTGCTGATCTACAACCAAAATAATTCTAAGTTCTAACTAATAAACCTTTATTTGTATATATACTTGTATTAAAAACCATTACTATATTTAAATTAATACAATCTGAAATTAATTGATGTGCACTCTTAAATGAGAGCTGTACGTACTTCCAGCCTCCAGTACTCCAGTAATTTGTTTGAATACATAGGATTTATCATGATTTGATGCCTAGCTATATCAAAGAAGGATCGATCAAGTACATTGCCAAATTAATGCAAGAGAAAATTAATTCATATATATAATAAAGTATTGGCATTGCCTATTTGCCTTGTCCAATGATGCAAAGACATGGTGGGAGGGAGATATTGCAGTTCCCAAGTTCTGAAATCTTGCATGTTCCCCAAAATCTCTGGTGGTCAGATACATACATGATGGCCTTTCCTTATTAAGCACCGCATAATTTAGTCACTGCAACCCAAAACAAGATAAATGACACACAGTCACACTCTGTAGCTCAGTATCTGAGTTACTCTCTCTTTAGAAAATATAGTTAATTTAATGGGATATTTGTGAAATGAAAAGCAGTGAGTGAGTGAGTGAGTAGAGCAGTACTTACACTCTAGCTGTGGCCATTGGGGGATTGAGCCTTGAAAGCTTTGAAAGGTTGAAAGGTTGAAAGGTTGAAAGGTTGAAATGAATTATGGGTAGCTATGAGTAATTGAGTATGAAGTGGTCAGTGTAAGTGTGTTGTGAAGTGTAGGACTGTAGGTATTGAAAGAAAGAAGAAGGTAAGAAATGGACATCTGGGGGTCTCGGACAGAACCTGCCAAACTGCTTGTTTTTGTGAAAGAAAAGTAGGCCCATCGCAGCATGGGATAAAGTAGTCAGTCGGCGCACGTCACCATCCCCACCCATTCATTCATTCATACTTTTTAATTAATTTATTATTTGATTGTGCCTAGCTTTCTTGGTCTCGTTTCATACGTTTAACACATGTTTATGGAAGCATATATTTCATCAAGGATCTGTGGCGCAATGGTAGCGCGTCTGACTCCAGATCAGAAGGTTGCGTGTTCGATTCACGTCAGGTTCATTTTTTGCTAAGTTAGAGTATTAGACTTAGGTAATTAACATTGCTTAATTAGTTATGCTGTCAGATATTTTTTTTAATAAAGAAAAAAATTTCTCTTTTCTTTTCTCTCAAGATTCAGTCTGAACTTTGAAGATATTCCCATTTGAAAACTTGACTATTTAAGAATGTTCCAAAACTACAAACACCAATCAGTGTCAATGAATTTCACTTTGATAAAGAAAAAAAGGGTCCTTAAATTCGGTCCAACCACCTGCTTACAATGAACAACGCAATAAATTAAAAGTTCCAAAAGCTTGTAAGTTTTTTGTTTTTATAATTCATTAAAATATATTAATTGATGCAATTGGTCTGAAAGCTAGTGGGTCAAATGGTTTGACCTGCAGGCCTTCTGCTGACTCTGGTTCCAGAATCTTTGAATGTTGGGCTTCTTTTTATTTTTTGGGCTTTGAATGCTTACGAGCTTATAACTCTGCTGAATTAAAATAGTATCGATCCCTTATATGCGTAGCAGCAAAGCTTTAGACTTTGATTTAGTCCAGCAATGGAGGAATAAAAAAACTCTTTTATTACTTAACAAACTAAAAGACAGAGAAACTGACAAAGAGAAAAGGTTATAATCAGAGTTCAAAATACAACACAAAATGATTTGGTGGAGAATTGAAGTTGTTGCAGCACTACTCACGTTGTTGTTTTTGTTGTCCATGTTTATGTTCTTGCCATTGTCCATTTATATATATTGATTCCTATCTTTTCCTCTTAGAAATTTCTTGCAGATTGGGTCATAAATCATTTTCTTAATTGTAATTCCTTGACTAAACCCAATATTTCCTGTACTTGAAGACAAAATTTAAAGATAACGAATTTAATTTGATTAATATTCTCGTATCTCCTCATTCTTTTAAACCACTATGAACACAAAAGGAAATTAATGATTAATTACTCTTTGACATGGAAAATTATGTGTCCTAACCAATTTTTAAGATGTACATATTGATCATTTTATTATAACTAGCTAGGGAGAAGTTGTATCATATCTAGAAGTTAAGCGTGGAATGAATAGGATGTTTTGTCCACATAGTGACCCAATAACAACATGTTGTATCATATCACTAGCTTATCAATGATATGGCACATTCATGCATGCACATACATAGATAGAATAAATATAAATTCTTTCAAGGAAAATATATAATCTGTCATTTCTGCAGAATATGAGTTAATTACAAGATGAGAGATCAGTTAATCAGTCCAGTTGTTATTTCTCATGTAAACCTCTCGTGCTTTGTAAACGACACACCTACCTAATATGCCAGTAACCTGCTACACTAATTAAATATTAATTTCGGCCTGCATACATAGTAACATAATACATATTATATTAATTAATTAATTAATTATGTATGTGTATATATACAGTATACTATTTCTATTATTAGCAAATATACATATACAATCAAGGCATCCACGAGGCCATTACCTAATTAAAACAAAAAATAGTTAATTTTAGTTTAGTTGGCTTAGATAGAGTTTTGTATAAATCGTTATATTTATATTATTAAAAAAATATAACTAATTTAATAGCTTTCAAAAGTGAAAAAAAACGATAAATTCATTGCATCACAAAAATGGCATGAACAGGGCATGACGGTCAAATTAAGGGAATTCCAGAACCATAATTAAGCTTGAATTAAGTATATATCTACTTATCAGCCACGTGCCCATTTGACATGAAATTAGCTAGCTAGCTAGCTTAGCATGATGGTGATTGTGATGACATAAAGCTGATGTACGTGTTTGTAATTGATTATATATATATATATATATATATATGTGGGTGTAAAAAAGTTACACTTACGTACAAACTATAAGCTCCAAAAATGCGCTGTTTATTGGTTATTATTATATCTCATATAGGAAGGTTCCTACAGCTTTCCTCACATATGCGATCAGCAAGATCAGTATGAAAAACTGTTCTATCTCTCACCAAACTACGAAAAACAGAGTATTAGAAGGTGTTCAATTATTTTAATTTGTTATGTATATATATATATATATATATATATGTTCTGCCTAGTTGAATTCATTACAAGTTATGGCTGTGCCATGTCATCATTTGTGGCATTATCGCGAAACTCTTGACCATATCTTTAATTGGTTACTAATGGTAATTAAAGGAGCTACTGAAATTAAGCTAGGATCAAAATCATCAAATACTTAAATAGATCGATACTCCTTTTTTTTTTTTTCTTAATAAAAAATGATAATATTGTATATTATCATCAGGTGCATTGATCCAAAGATCTGTTTCCGTTTTCAAAACGTAAATTTACTGCCTACCTTATTGTAACTCCAAAGGTCGCAAAAGTGAAATTTTAGGATAGATAATAATTTTTTCTTTTTTTTTAGGACGGTAAATGATAGCATGGATAAGGAATTTAACCATATATAATATATAGGAGTTGAATTAATGCACAATCAGAAGTTAGAAGCATGTTTAATAATGATCTATTACTTTCATTGTGTATCTAGAGATAAAACTAGATTAACTTATTTCATTAATTAGCACTTTCTCATATGTTAATCGATATCTATTGAGCACCACTTGCGTGCATGTTGGTTGAATTAGGTTTTAAAAATTCGATAACCTAGAATATATATCGTAGCAAAGTCATCATGTTTACATAACTTGGACTATACATAATTAAGAATCCCCTCTTGTCCAAATTAAAGAGTATATATACCCTTGCATGCTCATTGTATAATTAACCACCCCAAAAACAAAAAAAAAAGGGATCATATGAGTGAAATTGTTAATTAATTAAGCACTAGTCGTATTAATTAAGTGGGTGGATTGCAAGAGCAAGAAGATCTATTATAATTGATTAATTAAAGCCCTTATAACCTGATTAATTATGTACATATACATATATAAGATAAAGAAGTAATTAATTAAGCTAGAGAGAGATGACAAAGGAAGAGGGTAGAGTTGTAATTATTGGGACACAATAAATGATAGATAGTACTTGATTAGGAACAAGATCGAAGATCGAATCCATTTTGCAGCCGGCTGTGAGAATAAGGTCTTTGAGCAAACTTCTAAGACTTTTCCTCACAACACACTTTCACGTACGTGTCACTTCTCAAACTCTCTCTCACACATAGACAATACCTATGTCTTTTGTTTGTCTTCTGTCGTCTCACACCTTCACCTTCACCAACACCTCCTCTCTGTAATACACCATATATATATATATATCGTCCTTTATTTAACCCACCAAGAAATCAACCATGGAATCCAACCATAATCATGAAGATCATTCCAAGACCTCGAGCGACGAAGATCAAACGGCGCCGGATCTGAACAATGATGAGCTGGCGCGGACGGGGCGGTCCTACGAGTGTGTGTTCTGCAAGAGAGGCTTCACTACGGCGCAGGCCTTGGGGGGACACATGAATATTCATCGCAAGGAGAGAGCCATCAAGACCAGGCCAACTTCTGCACCTAATTTCACTACTACTACTACTACTACAACATCAACCCAACCAGTTCATAATAATCATCATTCCACTACCCTCGGATCCTACCCTGCAATTCATTCGACGGCTCTTGATGATCACCAGCTAGATCATTTCAACTACACAACATATATTCCAGCACCAACTTGGGTTGTGGGTCACCCACATGCACTAAACCCTAGTGATGATCATGAGGAGGAGGACTTGTGCAGTAGAAACTACCCAAGGCTTGATCATCATGATCAGAGTTTGTTTACGGACAACCAGGATTGGAGATCAGGGCGTAGTCTCAGTCTGGGAATTGGGCCATCATCGCAATATGTAGATGAGCATCATCATCATCATAACAAACAAATTAGAGTGGCTAATGGTGGCAGCTGCACACAATTAGGAGATGCTCATGAATTGGATTTGGAGCTTCGACTCGGTCATGATCCATAGTGTTTTTTTTTTTATCAAGGATTATTCATCGATTGAGAGCATATATAATTAATTATATATTTAAATATATACTACTTTCTATTAATTTGTTGTACAGTTCGGATCGATTCTGTACATTTTCAATTCCATATTTCTTAATTTTGTGGGAAATTAAGAAGAAACCAGCTAGTGTTATTAGAATATGTTTTCAAGCCTATTTTTCTTGTGGCAATTTTACTAGCTAGGATATAAAGGCTGCAGGCAGATAGCCATCGAGGAGAAGCTAGCAAATACATTCATGTTTCCAATTAATCGCTTCTTCCATATCTACACACCTAGCCCTAATTTTTGTTAGGGTACGTTCTCATGTGAAATCGATGTTAATTTTCTTTTGTATGCCTTCTTCTGCCATACATTTTATTCCCCACCCCCTCTTTTTTTTTTTTGTTGTTGTTGTTGTTATTCAATACCCCAACTTGCTCACATATTCTTGTTAACCAGAAACAAATTACAGTATATATAAATTAGAATATTACTTGCTAATTTTCTTTTCATGCTGAATTTGAGCGGTAGATATTGCTATATAAATTACATATTCACCAGTGAGTTATATATGTGTGTGTTTTTTTCTTTTGAGAAGTGGAATTAATTAATCACACGTACAGCTAGCTGGGAGACTATAAACATGTTAAAATTTGTCTAAATAGTTTGTATATATGCCCAATTCCAAACAAAGGTAATGTTAATGCAAATGTACCAGTAGCTAGCTTGGTTATTAATTACTTTTATCGCTTCTCTATATATGAAAGAGTAACCAATTATATGTGTGATCGAGTGCAGTTTATAGACATCGATCTTAATTGGGTGGATATATAATAAAAGGAGGGTAAAATTCCAAACTGATCATTTGGTAAGTCAATATAGTATATCACTTTGTTTACAGTACCTCAGGAATGATATGGCCATGCAATTTGATTAAGGTTTTTCTGCTGGGATTTTAGTGTCACTCTCCTGCACACAGTAGCTAGCTAATTAATTAGTTTGGTCATCATTGAAAGTTGTGAATGGCTGTCTTGAGAACTAGGCAGTACTATTTAGATTATGGAATATAATGCATAGTTAAGATATTTATTCACTTCAATAGCATTAATTCTTAAGCTCCAATACCGTATGATATATATGTATATATATGTATATAAATTAGAAAAGAAATCAGAGTTAATAATACTGGTGTCTAGCTTCATCTTATAAAAGCCTATGCCCGCATGAATTATTACTGATAATAAAGTTTTACAAAACAAAAATTAATGCCATTAATTTATTTTGTGAAGTAAACTGCATGAAATTTATTAATAAGCTTCACAGCTAGTTAAATTAATTTACTGAGGATGCTGTCGCGCCCTTGATCCATGTTATATATGAAAACAGTATAAAATGCAAAATGAGATCGATATTCAGTGTCTTTATAACGCATGATGGAGTTTCAACTGCAAATTCACTTAGATTAATTCATGGAATCGTAGCTCGAGCTCATAAAATCGATTGAGAGATCTGTTTGTTAATTTGTTCATATGAATATATATATTCATTAATGAGATATCTTTGATTGGAGTTTTGTGTGATCGATCATGAGGTGGAGCTGCTGGTGACCCTGCAGTGCTTCTTGTTCTTGCATTTGGATATTTTAATTATGAGCTTTAAATATATATAATTTCTGGTAAATATTTTCATTTGAATTACTTACCATGCTAAATTTGCTGCAAACCCAAGTTTCTATGGTTGATGTTCATAGAGCTGTTATATATATATATATAACTGGAATGTAGCAACTATATATATATATTGGAAGCTGAGTATTAAACTATACTACAACTAATTTTATACCTACACACACACATATATATTATATAAAAGAGAAACCAGATCGACTTGACCAAAGGAATTTGGAAGAATTTTATGCATGCAGCGGCCATAGGAGTATAATGGAGTAGTTCATGAATCATGACGTACGATATCGAATGGCCTTAATTGACCTGGTCTTTATTCTTTAATTAACTACAACCACAACACACACAGAGTCCTGAGCCTGCAGAGGACTTAATTATAATTAGTACTACTCTTGGCTCTTACTTGCTTGACCTATCTAGTCAATTAATTTGCACATCCAAGTATCCAACTTATAATTAATTAATTAATTTACTAGTTTAATTAATTATCTTTTTCTCGCTCAGTTGTAATGCAACTTGCAAGAAGTACTCAAATTAATGAACAAAAGTTCTTGTGAAGAGTGCAAGGACTATTTGCCGGGGCTTCTAAAATAAACTAGTTGCTGAATGCTGACTAATTGAGCCTAACTTGGGCCAATCGGCTTACCTGGCCCAAAACGGCAAAACCTTCCGCGTGACCAACACTACCCCATGTCACTGTGGACTTCAAGACTCTCTATAATCTGATTGAGAATAAAGTCCAATTGTGACTCAAAACTGAAAAATCCATCATAATGATTTTTAGTATGTACATTTAGACCCTAGTAATTTTAATTTTTAAGATTAATAAAATTTATGATTTTATTAAACCATAACAATTATGTTTATTTTATAAAAAAAAAAAGTAAAAAAAAAAAAAAAGAATGTTGGGCTGTAGCTGATGAAACGGCATATAACCACCTGCTACAAACTTCAGGCATTCAACTTCTATTTGATACATTTTAAACATCTTTACATAAACATACCAGTGTATCTTACAAGCACAAGGAAACCATTGTTTACAGTGAAAATCAAGTGTCTTCCTTCCATATTCAACTTAAAACTAGTGGCTGTATCAATCCATCATGGATCAGTTACCTAGTGAGATAGTATATAACTAGGAAAATGACCACAAACGATGCCACTAGTGTAAACATTCTCTGGCTTGACTTGGTCTCAAAAACCTGAACAAAATGAAACCCTATGAATTAGAAGGGGACCCTTGGAAGGATAAATGAAGAAAAACCCCTATAATTTTGAAAAAGGAAATGATAAATTTGGAAAGGAGTTCAGTGACAGATATCTAGCGTACTTACCATCTTGAACTTGTCCATTGTACCAGATAGCACTCCCCTTGATGAATCCATATCATTGCCCTGAATTAGGCAATGCACATTATGATTAGATAACATACATACGATGTAAAATATAGAGAGAAGGATCTCTTAGCTGCAGCATACATACCATTCGGTCCAGCATGTGATTATGACTCTCCACCTCCTCATTTATATCACCTGACAACTGTTGAAAAGAAATGGATAAGTATTTGGTTTTTTCTGTTTGATCTAGGATTAGTTTATGATTGGGAATTCAGGAGACACTAAAGCCTATGAGAGTTTAAGTCTACAAATACAGAACATCAACGAGCATTATATTTCTCTTACAATAATTTGTCAACCCTAGCTTACAACTTCACATAAAAAACTACAGTTTTAACACTAGTGGATTTTGTCAAACATCAAGTTCAAGAGGTGATGTTTTATTAACACTGAAAAAAAGAGAGCAAAGAATATTTCAATCCCTCATTCAATTAGAAGGATTTCATTGTTGCTTTATTTGTTTTGCCAATAAGGAAAAGGTAAACATCAAGAATATATACAAGAAAATTTTAACCAACCATACTACAAAATTCAAAAGCTACTTCTGCCTCCTCAACCTATTCAAACATTTGAACAAAGCATGGATTGACTAGACAATAATACAAAATCTTATTGATATTGTAACCCAACAATCATATATATCGAAGCTAGTCAGGAACCACCACAATCTCAATTGCAAAACTTGCAAGTTTCCAGGCATTAAAAGACGAGGGAAAGGAGAGGGGAGGGGGACAAGGAGGTGGCTTACTCTCTTGAGTAAAAGGACTCTATCTTGCAATCCTTCCACTGTCCTTTCATTATCGTGTTCATCAATTTCATGGGAGTAGGAAGATGTGGCCCTAATGCCACCTTCTTCAATGCCATCAAACAGAGCAACTTTGTTGCTGCGGAAGTCCCTGCACATAATTAGATTTCATGATATTGTTAGAATGATCGGCAAACACACCATTAACAACATAAATTTCCTTCAAATGAAACATGTGAAGAATCCAGTAAAATTGACAAAATCTTCAATAACGAGAACAATATGTTCATATCAGTTGTTTATCTTTCCAGCCTTCCAGTCAAGACACTATGCAAATATAAAGGGATTGATCAATACAAAAAGTTCAAACCTTGCAGGCATCAAAACGAAGTTCTAGCATTTCAAAATTGACATACTGGTCTTAAAAGGTGATGAATTGTTTATGGGAAAAGTTAAAATAAATGGAATCCGTTTGACCATAGAATTACAATCATGACCTTATATAATTTTATTACGCTCAAAATTAGTTCAAATTGCACAATTTTGAAGGATTAGATGATCTAAAGCTCATTTTTTGTGGGAAATAATATAACATATTTTATTTTTATGGTGAAAAGGTGATTAAATTGTCATTTCCTAATCAACTTCATATAAGGTCCAACTACAGGGGATATATGTGAATTTTACCCTTGTCTATTCCTTAGTTCCAAAAAAAAAATGTGTGGTAATGGATCCATCAGTACCAGTAATTAAAGAGAAACTTACAGTATCCATCGAATCCTTTTCTCATCAAATTATTGTTAAACACATCCCAACCAGGCAATAGCATGCCTGCATACCCTAGAGATAAAGCATCCCAATGTTTTGTGATGTGAGATGTCCCACATGAGCGAGCAATCGTACTTGAATTGGTCCAAAACAACCAAAACATAATTTAATAAAAGAACTGACTAACCCAGAAAACAAACAATTTGTTTGGATAACATTTGCATTGATTGTATCAATTGGAATGGAAGATTAGGTAACACCTAAGCCAAATGGGTTTTCAAATTCACTAATCAAACAACCAAACGAAGTCGAATTCTCTCTGTTCATCACTCAGTCAGTACTTAGGACACACAACAAACAACACGAAGGCATAGCAGAAACCATACGTTATGCACAGATCTAATAAGAATTATCTATTTACGTAACAGAATCAGGTAAATATGTTTCTGAATGTTCTGGAACTAAGAAAATAAAATTGTAAAAAAACCAAATCAATCAGATTCGCATCGATATCGTAAATGAGCTAACCTTCGACCATTCATAGCTCACAAGAAACAGAACAATTCAATCCAGTCGCTGCTTGTTTGATCTTCAAATTTAGTCACTGTGGCCAATTTGAATTTTTCTAAAAAAAAAAAAAACTTATTTGGAACGTAAAATAAAAATATATATAATAGAAGTAGATGAAATAAGCGATGAGGATTTTCCGATATGATAATTTAGATCTGAGAGAGATTGGGAGCGAAGAAACGTTACCGTTTCGAGGGAAGCCCAGGATTTTCCGAGCAGAGGAAGAAGAAAGAGGGGAAAGCAGGAGTGACTTCTCTCGCTGGGATTTATATTCTGAACGAGACTGATCTTGCGGGGGAAGGAAAAATTTTACGCTTGTGGGTCCCACGGGATGAGTAAAAGAATATTATTGGGATGAGATGAACTTCCTTACCACTGGGATGCCAGGTCAGCAACCTGACCTGGTGTCACACCCTTTTTAAGTGCCAAGTGTTCGGTAGCTTGGTCGAGTACTGGACACAGTCATTTTTTTATTCTTCCAAGTGTTTAGGGTTTAGGGTGTCAAGCGCGTTAATAAAATTACTATCGAGCGCTTCATAATGATAATATTTAGAAAAAAATAAAAGAAAAGAATATTATAAATGTCTCATCTTAATTGAGTTGTGACATTAGATCAAATTGATCTTGGCATTTCAGTGACAAAAAAATTATTCTCTATTGAGATAATAATTGAAGTGCTCTTATTGTGTTAAGGTTGTTGTTACCATTGTGCCTAAAATGACTTTTACCTTTAGCTAATTTTTGGTATGGTTTTCACTTTTTACTAGTGATGTCATATGAAATTTAATTTGTTGCTTATGCATGCATGGATGATTATAGACAATAGGTCTTATATTCATCTGCGAGCCTCAATCATGTGAGTTTGTTTTTGGTGTATACACATATGACATACAAATAGAAGAAAGTTAAGTAATGTTAGCTAATTTCTATAATTATGAAATTTTAGAAGACCATAATTAAAATAATAGAATTTGCAAAGAATCTTCTTTGTTTAATATAATTAAGAATAATGAAATTTAAATGCAATGAGTGTAGTGGTGATGGTGGTGATGGAAATAACAAAGGAAACAATGATGATGATGATAATGGCAACAATCGTTCAACTTGCCTAACGCACCAAATTACATCAATTTTGATTTTGATTCTTACCAACACTGTCAATCTTTGTGTTGGTTTCCATTGTGAGAGGGGAAAAGATGAGAGAAGAAGAAAGAAAAAGTATGATAAAGAGTGAAGAAAGAGAAAGTAGGATGGAGAAAGGAATAAAATGTCAAAAAAGGGTAAATGTGGGGTTTTAAGGATAAAATTTTTATGTGGGGGTGTTTGCAAAGAAAATTTTGGGTTTTTATAGAATCCCCATCTTTTGACTCTTGGGTTGATTTGGGCCGGGTTGCTGTTTTTCAGACGGATACAGCTCCGGATATAAAAGACGTAAAAACTAAAAAGCATAAAAAAGGTGGGAACTGGGAACTGAATTCTGCATCGTGTTCTCCAATAGGACCATCCGATTCTGCTCAGACCGAGAGAGACAAACAAACCCTAACCCTTCAAAGGTAGGGCTTGTTGGTACCTACATAGCAGAAGCCACCATCTAGCTCACCACTCGCGTCACAAATTCATGGGTTCCTTGAACGACGACGACGGCACCACCACTAGCTTCGAGTCCTCACCCGAGATGGTGAAATTTCTCTGCGACCATTTACTCGACCCTACCCAGTCCATATCGGAGCGCTTCAGAGCCTTGTTCTCTCTCCGCAACCTTAAAGGACCTGACCCTCGCAACGCCCTAATTACCGGTTCGTTGACGTTGATTTTACTTCATGCCTTGAATTCACGAATTGTTCATTCAGTGTTTTTGAATTTTCAATTTCTAGCAAAGGTTACTTGTTTACTGTTTAAATGGAAATTTGGGTGTACTTCTTTTGACTCTAAAATCAAAAGTCATTATCTTTCTCTTTGAGCTGAGCCAGAAGTTTGAATGAACATTACTGACTAATTAGCACCTGCGCTTGCAATACAGTTATGATTGTTAAGAATTGGATCGGAAGTAAACATGCTATATATTATTGTTTTTATTTTATTTTTTTTGTGGGTTCGAAAGTATTATCAGAATGTTACTTGCGAGGTTTTTCCTTCCTTGGTTTACTGCTATATTAAATTATTAATATATGCAACGATGATTATTGTTGGTCTAACTTCTAACTGTGCTATGGACATGTATTTCGTTCTGCAGCAACAAGGGATTCTTCAAATTTGTTGGCACATGAAGCTGCATTTGCGTTGGGTCAAATGCAAGATGCGGACGCAATACCTGCTTTGGTAGCGGTTCTAAATGACCTCTCTTTGCACCCCATTGTCCGTCATGAGGTGGGTTTATATCACCGTAATATATTTATATTTCTCATCTTCGCGTAACATGTCTTATTCTTCGTATTGCATTTGTGTAGGCAGCAGAAGCTCTTGGTGCAATTGGTTTAGAGAGCAATGTTCCTCTGTTAAAGAATAGTCTGGCTTTAGATCCAGCTCAGGAGGTGAAAGAAACTTGTGAATTGGCCCTTAACCGAATTGAGCAATTGAAGGATGCCAGTAGTCAATCCATGGATGAAAAATCACCTTTTATGTCAGTTGATCCGGCTGCACCGGCTACTTCTGGTTCTTCTGTAAATCAGCTAAGGTTTGACTAATTATCATTTATGGCTTACATTTTGTACCACACAATGATAGTTTTCTAAATTTCTGACTTGTATTAATCATTTTAAGGGAATTTCTTCTGGATGAAAAAAAAAGTATGTATGAGCGGTATGCAGCTCTCTTTGCTCTTCGAAATCATGGTGGAGATGAAGCTGTTAATGCTATAATTGATTCTTTGGGTTCAGGAAGTGCTCTTTTGCGGCATGAGGTTTGTTTATTATCTAATCTAACTGAGATTTTAAATTTAGACCCTTTTTTTTTCTCTTTCTTTAAATAGATCTTTGACAAGTCTCTATTTGATATGTTAAATTTGCACAAGGATGCTTTAAAGGCTAATGTTTCTAATTGCTTTTAGAGCATGAACAACATGCTTTAAAGGCTATTACTATTTTTTCTCAAGGTTCGTCGCAATTCAGTAGAATATTATCATTGTGACATGCTTTGGTATTGTCGGAATTGGAAACATTTTGATATAATAATGAAGTGATTTTTTGTCAGGTCATGGTGATTTTTACTTAAAAGTTGCATTTTAAAAGGGTCTTTCTTGTTTTGTCTGATATAAATTTGTTTTCCAGAGGAGGTGTCTTTTCACCTTCATATTTTTTTTGACCTGGTTTTCAGGTTGCTTATGTGTTGGGCCAATTGCAAAACAAAGCGGCTTCAGCTGCTCTTTCCAACATACTTAAAGATAAAAATGAGCACCCAATGGTTAGACATGAAGCTGCTGAAGCTCTTGGTTCCATTGCCGGTATGACTGCTTGATATTATCTAATCATGTTCTACAAAATATCTATCTATCTATATAGTGGTAATAGAGAGGCAAATTTTCTGCTATGTGTGTCTGTAATATGAGGTGGCTGGTATTCCTCTGTCAGTGGTTCACTGTTGAAGCCCTTTTTTAATGATATGACATTGTTTAATAGCATCTGATTTGCGTTATTTAATTGAGTTGTTACTTTGTGTGCAGATGACCAAAGTGTATCACTTCTTGAGGAATTCGCAACAGATCCCGAGCCTATCGTGTCACAAAGTTGTGAAGTTGCTCTAAGCATGCTGGAATTTGAAAGATCAGGAAAATCCTTTGAGGTATGCATATCAAAACATGATTTGATAACAGTCAAACTTTAGATTTATCATATATCATCAGGAAAATGACTGAAGTCTGTGTTATATGCAGTACCTCTTCATGCGAGCTCCTCTAGTGAATTAGATAATAACAGTTAGTTTCCATTGTCAACGCCTTTCATCCATACGCCAAATATTTGAAGCTCCAATGTGGACAGTTAATCCAGGAAGTACAAGCATGAAGTTGGAGAAAAGGGAAGAAACAGAGTCTTTTGCTTTCTTGTCTAAATTAACCTGTATTGTTTGACCTGTAATTTGTTTTATTGCCATGGCTATCGAAATATATGGCTACATTTGTTTATCAATGATGATTGGCAACATGAAATTGGTTACAACCTTCATGATCATGGACAAGTTTGTATATAGACCTGCGAATTCATAATTCATATGCAACCAATTTTGCATAAAAAATGGGTTAATTACACTTTGCATTTTAGGGGTTTATCTGTTCACAATGTTGTATTTATGTTTTCAATTTTTTAAATATCAGACTTTAACTTTCCAAAATTTTCAATACCAAACCTTTCGGTGATGACATTACATTGCGCTCCATTTTCTGCTCAAAATCAAATAACACGTTAGAAAGTGGAAAAATCAATTAAAATTGTTAAAAATAAATGGGAATAAAAATGTTACGTTAAAAATACAAAGCGAAATTGACAAAAAAGAAAAAAACCAAAAGAAGTGAAATTGGCGCCGCCCAGAAACAAGTAATTGGCAGCTTCGTCTTCACTCCATAGTCTGAGGCTTTAACTCATCAAGCTTTATAGCTTCTCCTCTGCCGCCCTCTGCTCTGGCTCTGTCATTCACCCTCCAGCTCTCCAACCTCCACAACTCACCAGATGATCTTGTTAATGTTACTCGTGACTTAATACTAGTCCTTTCCTTCTCTCGTTCTCTCTATCTCTATCTCAAAGTTTCAGGTTACGCCTTTGGTCACCCGAGGTCTGGGTCTGGTGGGTATGTCTCATTCATGGATTCGTTCACTTTCAGCTCGGAAGCAGAAACTTGGTTTTGGGCGCCTCCACAATCCGCTTAAGAGTTCCACTAACTCAATCCCCAACTTGTTGTTCATAGAAAGACATAGATACCCAATAAAATTTGGTTTAAATCGCAGTGGAATACCATCTCTTGGTTTGGGTCGGACTCGAACTCACTACAGCTCAATCTCAATCTTGCATCCTTGTATCCTTCAACTTCAGGCTACAGGGCAATTTTGCACCCTACCCAGTTGTGAACTCTCTGATTCTGATTCTTGCAATGATGCAAGTGGTCATTTGGAGGCTGATGACGACGTCACGACCAAGAAAGTTAGGGCCATGTACCAAAAACCAGTGGATTTCACCAAAGTGAACAAGAATCTGCTTCCCACTGTAATTCTAATTGGGCGCCCAAATGTGGGCAAGTCCGCCTTGTTTAATCGGTCAGTTTTTGTTCCTTCTACATGCCCTTTTTAGTTTGAAGTTAGTATTATTCTATGTCAATGTATATCTGACTTAAATTTTGTCACTTTATTGTTGTGGGGTTCTTTTTAGTTTAATCCGGAGGAGGGAGGCTCTTGTCTACAACACACCGGATGATCATGTTACTCGTGACATAAGAGAAGGCATTGCCAAATTGGGTGATCTACGGTTTCGGGTATTGGATTCGGCTGGGTTAGAAACCGCAGCAACTTCAGGCTCTATTCTTGACAGAACAGCTGGGATGACCAAAAATGTTCTCGCAAGGTCTCAGTTTGCGGTTTTCCTAATAGATGTGAGGTTAGTTACAGGGATTCTAGCAGCATGTTTTTACTTGTTTAAAAATAATCACAATGTGGTTTCAGTTTCGGAAATCAAATGATGAGTGTGTGTGTGTGTGCGCGCTCTATCTTGTGACTAGAGCTGGACTGCACCCCCTTGATCTGGAGGTTGGGAGGTGGTTGCGCAAAAATGCACCCGGAATTAATCTTGTAGTTGCTATGAATAAATCTGAATCACTTTTGGATGGGAGCGGCTCGCTTGTTGCGGCAGCTGCTGAAACTTATAAGTTAGGATTTGGTGACCCTATTGCTATATCAGCTGAAACTGGACTGGGTATGCAAGATCTTTATGGGACTCTGAAGCCTGTGCTTGAGGAATATATGCTCCAAGTCTTGAACAGTAAGAAAACCTATCCATTTGTTCTTTCAATAAAATACTGCTTCCTTGGCGAAGTGGTCAATTATAATGTCATCCTCAATTAATAACCACACTTTTGCTTCTTTCCTGATTCTAGATGAAGGTACTGAGGAGAGTAATTTTGGTGAGGACGAGGTTGAGGAGAGTAAGTTGCCACTACAGTTAGCAATTGTAGGAAGACCAAATGTCGGGAAGTCGACCTTGCTTAATACATTGTTACAAGAAGAACGTGTGCTGGTGGGTCCGGAAGCTGGTTTGACCAGAGATTCAATTAGAGCTCAATTTGAATTTCAAGGGAGAACTATATACCTGGTAAATATTATATTTATTTGTTTGGCGTTTTTTTTTTCCTTCACATAATATCCTTGCACCATCCCCCCCACCTTCAAAACAAATTAACTGGAGAAGTATAATGGTTGGTGGTATATAAATTCTCAAAGCACAGGAGTTTATATTCTAATTATATACTACTTGTACTCCTTAATATTCTCATGACATGCTAGCCTTGTCCTATCTCTGTCAAATTTTCCGTATCAACCCCAGCTTTTATAGTATATATCAAATTCTTTATGCTCTTAGCTTCATTCACAAATGCAGGAATCTTTCTTTGGGAGTTGGAAGGGGGTTAATTTCGTGTCAATATAATCCCCTTCTTGAAATGGTATAGGAACTCTTCTTTGCTAATGCAGAGCTGGAGTGACAGTATTAGTTTTCATAGCTTTTCTTTTTCTTGGCTAGAGAAATTAATAAGAATTGCTTTAAAGATTGAGTGAATTTCAAATTTGTTTTGGTAGCACTGTCCAAGTTCAATTATATCATTCTGCAATGTATTTTCTTAGTAAATTTTTATGTTTTATGTTCTTTGATTTTATTGTGGCTTCCTCCTATTCAGGTTGACACTGCAGGTTGGTTGCAGAGAACAAAGCAGGAGAAAGGACCAGCATCCTTGAGCATTGTGCAGTCAAGGAAGAGTCTAATGAGAGCTCATGTAATTGTTTTGGTCCTTGATGCGGAAGAGGTGTGTCACAGAACATGCTTTCTTTTACGACAATTTGATATTTGCGATGTGTTTAGATTTATATTGTGTACAGTGTGTTGTATTAATAAGGTGGAACATGACATTTAACATGAAAAGGTGTAACTATTGACGATATATTTTTTGGATTTGGAGAGGAGTAAAATGCAAGGGTAAATGATACTGCTTACAGTAGTTTGATGCTTTTGAATGATTAAGTTCTATGTTCTTGGCCAAAAAAAAAAAGTTCTATGTAAATATTCCCTATTATAAAAAAGTGCAATGAAATCGACATGTATAGATGATATTTGTTTTCTTCTCTATAATTAACAGATTCCTTTTCTTTTTTTCACAACATTATGTATAATAATGATCAGATTGCAAATGCTAGAAGAAGCATGAAGCATGATGAAGTAGTTATAGCTAGACAGGCAGTTGAAGAAGGGCGTGGTTTGGTTGTGGTTGTGAACAAGATGGATCTATTAAGAGGGAAGGAATTACATGAGAAGGTCATGGAAGCTGTGCCGGAAGAAATTCAGACAGTTATACCCCAGGTATGCCTTTGTGGTATTTTCTTGACATAACTACATATAGAATGCTCCATGCTTGTTATTATTTTAACCACTCACACATTTTACACGTGCTCCTCATTGGCTACCTGAGTCTTTTGTTCAATGTATTTCTGTGTTGTTATAAAAAACAATGCTTTGGCCAACAGGTGACTGGAATACCAGTTGTATTCATATCAGCATTGGAGGGAAGGGGTCAGGCAGCTGTCATGCACCAGGTTATTGATACATATGGAAAATGGTGTTTAAGATTGTCCACAGCTCGTCTTAACCGTTGGTTGCGTAAGGTCAGTTGAAGACACCTTGCGTTTCCTCTATCCAACCTCACAGAGGTAATTATATTAGAAAATAAAACTCTCTCCGTCATTTCCCGTGTTTAATCAGGTTATGAGCAGGCATTCTTGGAAAGATCAGGCTGCTCAACCCAAGGTTAAGTACTTCACGCAGGTGAAGGCCCGACCACCCACCTTTGTTGCCTTTGTGAGCGGGAAGACAGAGCTTTCGGAGACGGACATCAGGTTCTTAAAAAAGTCTTTGAAGGAAGACTTTGATTTGGGTGGAATTCCAATCAGGATCATGCCAAGATCCGTCCCAAAGAGAGATGGCAGTAGCAAGAAGAGCGACCAATTGACCAAAAGAATGCCTGAAAGGATCTTGTCTGACAAGAGAAGTGTGTCTCCTGTCTGATTAACACTTTAACTCTTGACTAGAGGACTGCTGTTGTCCTGTTTAATCCCTTTTCAGTCTCAGTAATGCTGAGATCGTGTAATTATCCAATAGTTACAATTTTGAGCTTATATTGCATGATATATGTAATTTTCTTTGCGAAAATTATCATATCTATGGTTGTAGTTTTTGTATATAACATAAAATTCGTGGTCAAGTGATAGCAGACTTAGCAGTAGCACCAGGGTATCAGTTTTAAAATTAACGTTGAAAAAATTGGAAACACAAGGAGCGCAGTGTCAATATGGATACAAATAACCAAAAAGCAAGTCACCCTCTGCCACTCGCCTTTGCCTATTACAGTCTTCTCACAAAGCTTGTGATTGGGAACTATGGTTTGAAGAAAAAAGTGGCTTTATACAAAAGCACTCAAAAAGAAACTAATCGTGTCTTCAAGTAATTAAACGGAAGTGGCTTTATACAAAAGCACTCAAAAATAAACTAATCCTGTCTGGTGAAGCTTCCACAAGACGCTGCTGTGACATTTTAGGGTTTAAATAATATGGTCGGGTCGGGTTGGAAAGATAAAGGACAGCAAGCGACAAGGAGGCCGTGGGGCTCCGAGCGTCAGTAGAAAAGAAACTTCTACAAATTGCAACCCAACCCAGTCTGCGTCTCACTTCTCAGTTGGCACGTACGTGAGAGCGAGAGAGAGTGAGAGTGTTCAATGTCGAACCCTCCGAACCAAAAGCCATGGAAGGTGGAGTACGCCAAGTCGTCTCGATCGTCATGCAAGACCTGCAAATCCCCCATTGAAAAAGAGAAGCTCCGCCTCGGCAAGATGGTCCAGGCCACCCAATTCGACGGCTTCATGCCTGTACTCTACTTCTCTTTTCACTCGCTCTCTTCCCCCATTTCATTCTTAATCTCTTTTTGTCGTAAATTCCCAAACAGGAATTGTAATGGTCAAAATTGGAAACAAGAAAACTCTGTTATTTGGGTATGGGTTTTCTTTGTATATTCTGCTACATTTTAGTTTATAATGACATTTTTCTGGTAAAAAGCTGGGAACTTTGGTTGGGTTTTGTACATTGTTTTTGTATTTTCTTACTCTTTAGTTTTGTACAGTCAAATTGGCCTCCCAAGTGAAGTTTTACTCTTTAAGAAAGGGAAAACTTTTGCAGCCATGGTTTGAAGTCGAAGGCTTTTTTAAAACACAATGAAGAAAAATATTCTGTAGAAAGAAATTCCCTAAAATCTACAAAGCAGCAGAAAAGTTTACCAAGAAATATTCTCCCTTGAACAAAATGGAGCTTTATAGATTTATATTGCGGTATTATTTTCTTACTCCCTTTGCTCAATAATACTGCGAGTGCATATATAAAACTAAAAGTGTGGTTTGCTTTTGTTTTCTGTTTCAGATGTGGAACCATGCTGATTGCATAATGAAGAAAGCAAAGCAGATAAAATCGTATGTATTATTGTAATATTTATCATAATCTCCATATCGTAAAGTGGATGAATGCAGTGATTAACTGCTATGCCTTTGTATTGCATTTAGAACCGATGATGTTGAAGGCCTAGAGCTCCTTCGTTGGGAAGATCAGAAGAAAATTAGAAATTATGTGCAAAGCGGCGGACCCCCAGATACACCAACCACAAGCAAGGCCAGTACTGGAGAATGTGGTATTGAAGTTTCACCAAGTTCTCGGGCTACTTGTAGGCGCTGCAGCCAAAAGATTTTAAAGGGAGAGGTTGGTATTTTGTTTCTTTATATAGGATTGCTGCAGTTATTTGTGTCAGAGGTGGAGAAAATGAGAGCAGAAAGCATATCTCATTGACTCAGTGATGTCTTCTCGTGGCTGGACTTCATGTGCTTGCTTCCTGTAGTTCATATATAGAGGATTATATTGCCTTGTGATGAATTTAACTCTCCGACAGTCAGAAGGCTTCTCTGCTTTTCTTCTGTAGTTGCCCAATGTTCCCCAAATTAGGTGCCCGTGTCCAAGACAAGCAAGCTGAAACTTCCTCCACCTTGAATTTCTACCTAAGTATCTTCACACCACTCTGTTTTTTCCTCCTCTTCACTTAGTACTGAAGTAGGCGAAGAACTGGTTTTAAGATCAAAATGGTTAAACCCAAATGTGTGCACATGTGCACACACACACAAACACACACACACAAAAAAGCCCAGACATACCCACGACAAAAGTCTTTGATTGTGTGGAAAAGTTTCGTCAAGTATACATAAAATGTTAGGTAATTTTGTGTAAAATGCCTCATCATCATCATATATAATATACAATATATTTCTGTGGTTCTGGTTGATAAGGCATAATAGATGTTGAATACTCTGCATTTTTTGCCTTTTATTCCATTTTTAGGCCCGTATATCATCCAAGCCTGAAGGTCATGGAGCTAGGGGCTTGGCATGGCACCATGCCAACTGTTTCATAGAATTGTCACCATCTACCCAAGTGGAGAAGTTGTCTGGATGGGAGACCCTCCCATCCTCTGATCAGGCAGCTGTCTCTGCCTTAGTTAAGAAGGTTCCTTCTAATGCAAAGGGAGGTATGGAATTCATTTTTTTTTAATAGTAGGCTGTTTCTATGTATTAGTAACCAGTAAAAGTTTTTTTATAGTTTTTATTGTTCCTCCTATAATAGTCATCTTTTCAGGCAAAAAATCCGAGGATAAAGAATCTCTGCAACAGTCAACTTCTAAAGCTGGCACAAAACGAGGAAAAGATGGTGGTGGTGATCAGAAGTCAAAAGTTTCTAAGTTGGAAGGGGATGTGTCAACGAGCAGGGATGCATCTGTGAGGAATGCTGCTGATTTGGAGAGTAAACTGGAGGTCCAAACTAAATATCTGTGGGCACTGAAAGATGATCTTAAAAAGCATGTGACGACTGCAGAGTTGCGTGAAATGCTAGAAGCCAATGCTCAAGATTCAACAGGATCAGAGCTTGATTTGCGTGAGCACTGGTAATATCTCTATTCTGGTCTAAGTGTGGAAATTTCTGTAAGGGTTTTTTTTTTTTTTTGGGTCTCTCTTTAGTTTCAATTTTTCAATTTTGTAATTTTCACTTTTTCAAACTGTATTTTTTAATCAGATTTTTCCATAACATGATTTAATACATAATTCTTTCTTGTTTTCTAATGGATTGCCTAGAACAATCTTGTTAGATTGTTACTTGACTTTTTGTCACATTAGAAACCTCTTGTTTGGTTTTTCCCCCACCCAAGTATGCTAGACTTAGTTGTATTACTTGTTATTAGTTGACCATTATCTCTATGTGGATCACTAGTTTTTCGTCTCATTACTGGAGGTTGATTAACTCTTTATTCCTGTACTTCTTGTTTAGCGCTGATGGAATGATGTTTGGAGCACTTAATACCTGCCCATTGTGTTCTGGTTCTCTTCGTTATTCTGGAGGCATGTACCGGTGCCATGGGTACTTAACGGAATGGAGTAAGTGTTCTTACTGTACTCTGGAACCTGAACGTCTTAAAGGGAAGTGGAAAGTCCCAGAAGATACAGATAATCAATATCTTATGAAGGTATTCAACCACAACTCATGTCAAGTAGATAGGTATCCAAATTTTGACTTGAATTTTATTTACTTTTTGCAGTGGTTTAAATCACAAAAGGTTGATAAACCTGTGCGGATACTTCCTTCTCCATCATCTAACAATCCTTCTGGAAGTCAAGCTTTCAATGGCCAATCTCAGTCATCTAGGGGTGCAAGCTTGGCGGATTTGAAAGTTTCTTTTCATGGATTACCAAAGGAATCAATGGCATGATCTTTCGTTCCTTTTTGTCTGTCTGTATTTATTTCTTATTATCTGTTGAAATTATCTTTTCAATGCAGTTTCAGTTCTGTCTATCTATTTCATCAAGGGTGATTGTGCAGGAAGAATGGAAAAGAAAAATTGAGGGTGTAGCTGGAATGGTTCATCCCAAGATCAAGAAAGGCATGCGCTTTACATGGACTGAATTTTGATTTAATGGGTTTTCTTTGGATAATGGCTGTATCATTATTGATTTAGAGATGCATAATGTTAGTCATTCACTTATTCTTGCTTAACATATAAAAGTGCAGATACTAATTGCTTAGTTGTGAGTGGAGTACTGGATGATGAAGATGCAGAGATGAGAAAAGCAAGGTAAGATGCTCTGAAATTGCTAGTCTTGACTCTTGAGTGTATTTCGACCTTGGTTCCATTTTATTTGACTAGGGTAGGTTTCATTTGCAGGAGGATGAAATTACCAATTGTTAGGGAGGATTATCTGGTTGATTGTTTTAAAAGACAGAAGAAGCTTCCATTTGATCAGTACAAAGTTGAAACTGTTGGTGAAGCCTCGAGCATGGTCACTGTCAAAGTGAAAGGGCGAAGTGCTGTTCATGAATCTTCTGGTTTGCAAGATACAGGTCACATACTTGAGGATGGGAAAAGCATCTACAATACAACTTTAAATATGTCTGATTTATCAACTGGTGTTAACAGGTGCATTTGTTTTATTCTGTATATCTTGTTCACCAATTCTTTGGAATTATTTTGTGACTTTGCACATCAATTGGTATTGCTATTTTCTTATGCATGGCTGTCATGGTTTGAAATTAAAATTTTGAGTAGAATCTTGCATACAAGTTGGGATATATGAAGGACCTGGATTGAAGTAGTCTCTTGAATTTGTTAATTGTTTTTGAAACCTAATTTGAAATGAAAGACTTGAAAGCATTATTCCACTTATAAGAAGAAAGAAGAAGAATAGCATGATTTTTCAGAGTAGTTTTACATTGGCGGTACTGGAAGTTAAACTTTTCTGTATGGTTTACCCATCACCGGCGGCAATTATTTGTGCCTTCTATTTTTCCTTTCCTTTTTTTAATGAAAAAAAGATATCTGTTGTTTCTCTACCTTGACATTTGAACTCCTATTTTAGTGCATGTTACCTTTTGTTTTAAATTTCATAATGTAATATATCAACTCTCAACTCTTAACTCTTTTTTGTAAAGTTACTACATCCTTCAGATTATACAAGATGATAAGAATTCAGACTGCTTCGTGTTCCGTAAATGGGGACGAGTGGGGAATGAAAAAATTGGACGAAGCAAACTGGAAGAGATGTCAAAATCAGATGCGATCTGTGAATTCAAACGTTTGTTTCTTGAGAAGACTGGGAATTCATGGGAAGCATGGGAGCTAAAACAAAATTTTCAGAAGAAACCTGGCAGATTCTTTCCATTGGATATTGTACTGCCTTTTCTTTTCCTCTTAAAATGTGAAGGATCTATCATTGTTTCTTTTTTCTTCTTTTTTTCGTTATAAGTTATTTGTTTGAAAATTGGAATTTGTAGGATTATGGAGTTAACAAACAGGTCTCAAAGAAAAATAAAAACAATGCAGTCAGCAAACTGGCTCCTCAGTTAGCAGAATTGATGAAGATGCTCTTCAACATTGAAACATACAGGTTAAAGGAAAAAAAATTTCTTATTTTTTTTGTCTCTCTCCCCAATCTTTTTATCTATCTATAGGTTGTATGTCTATGAGACTAAGTCTTATGTTTTGCAGAGCTGCAATGATGGAATTTGAGATAAATATGTCAGAAATGCCACTTGGAAAACTGAGTAAAAGCAATATCCAAAAGGGTAAGCATCGAGTCAATTTGCTGCAAAGCTCAGAATATTGAACTGTTCCATTTTCAAGGTTAATTTATAGTTGCTTGCAAAATAAAATTTTGCAGCCTTTCTTACAGTCCTTTACTTTTTTCCATTTTCTGTTTTCTATTCAGGGTTTGAGGCATTAACGGAAATACAGAATCTATTAAATAGTGATGGTCACACTCCTTCCATAAAAGAGAGCTTGATTGTAGATGCAAGCAATCGATTTTTCACAGTGATCCCTTCCATACATCCGCATGTTATTAGGGATGAGGATGAATTTAAGTCAAAGGTACATAATGCTCTTGTGCATCTTTCATGTTTTTAGATTGCAACTGAGTTTGAAAAGTCTGCATAGTTACAAGCAAGGCATAAGATGTATTAACTGCCTCCATTTGTCCCTGGCAGGTGAAAATGTTAGAAGCTCTCCAGGACATTGAAATTGCTTCCAGATTAGTAGGTTTTGATGCTGATACTGATGACTCCCTTGATGACAAGTATAAGAAGCTCCGGTGTGGTATTAATCCTCTTCCACATGATAGTGAAGATTATCTGTTGATTGAGAAATATCTTCTAACTACTCATGCCCCAACACATACGGTGGGTTTGCATCTTGATACTGTTGAGTTCTGAGCACACTGTGCTTGTGACCAATTCTAGTATACTCAACATTTAATATATATACATACATACATACATACATATTTTTTTTTTCTAAATCTTGTTTTTAAGATCTTATGATATTATCAGGATTGGAGTCTTGAACTTGAAGAAGTTTTTTCACTTGAAAGGGAAGGGGAATTTGATAAATTTGCTCCCTATCGGAAGAAGCTCAAGAACAGAATGCTACTTTGGCATGGTAAGTTGTACCCATGAACTTCATGTAATAAAAATTTTCTGCTGTGAGATGGGAATGACTATAGTTCCTTGCAGTCCATCTTTCACCAGGGTTCATATAAATGTACTAATAAATGTATTAGGACCTAGAATTAAGTCTAGAAATAAAACTAATAATTTTTTCCTCCTAGGTTCTCGGTTTACAAACTTTGTTGGTATACTTAGCCAAGGGCTGAGAATAGCTCCTCCTGAAGCTCCAGCTACTGGTTATATGGTTCTCTCTCTCTCTCTCTCTCTCTCTCTCTCTCTCTACTGTTTATACATTTATGTCTTTGTATGTATTATGCTTTATGTCTCAGCGTGCTAGCATCTCTCTCTCTCTCTCTCTCTCTCTCTCTCTCTACTGTTTATACATTTATGTCTATGTATGTATTATGCTTTATGTCTCAGCGTGCTAGCACACACGTACAAGACTAAAATTTTAAAGATTTTTCTTTACAGTTTGGCAAGGGGATTTACTTTGCTGACCTTGTCAGTAAGAGTGCTCAGTATTGCTATACAGATAAGAAAAATCCTGTGGGCCTCATGCTTCTAAGTGAAGTTGCCTTGGGGGAGATCCACGAGCTCAAGAAGGCCACAGTGAGCTCATTTTCCATTATCTTCTTTTATGTGCTTTGATCATGTGATTTGATATTCTATTTGTAATTTGACATTGTGCGTCCACTTTTGAACTAGTGGTCGTCATGTGTAACTTCAGTAGAATATGTGGGGGTTCTTCTTGTGCACCCTAATTTGGCTTGTGCGGAAAAAAATTAGTCTCATATAGTTGCATTAAATTTTTCTATGACTTCTACCCATTTAACTTATTTTATGTCACTGTCATTCAGTACATGGACAAACCTCCTCAAGGAAAACACTCTACAAAGGGGCTTGGCAAGAAAATACCTCAGGAGTCTGAGTATCTAAAATGGAGGGATGATGTCACTGTGCCTTGTGGCAAACCAGTGCCATCAAATATCAAGGCTTCTGAGCTAATGTATAATGAGTACATTGTTTATGATACAGCTCAAGTAAGTCGTAAACTTTGTTCTTGCCGGTCTTTTTTCTCTTCTATATGGGAAAGTGGCAATTTGTGTCACCATTTTTCACTTGTTTATTTTGTCATTTTAAACAAATAGTTTACAAGTAATGCTAAAAATGGAATTTGAGGGACATATAGTAACTTTATGGGGTGATGGTATAATGAGTACTGGCTTGCAGAGTCGAAGCACACATTTTCAAAAAAAACTGAATATGTTAATATACGTTTATATGAAGTGTATCTTTCTGATTAATCTTAATATTATCTTTCTGGACAGACTAAGATGCAATTCCTGTTGAAGGTGAGGTTTCATCACAAGAGGTGAGGGAGGCAATTGATGTTCAGTATTTTGACCATGGTGTACAGTGCGGTGGTGTGTCCAGAAACTCACGATGTTTCGCAGTTCTAGATTTTGAATGTTTATATAAATAAGATCTATTTTGGGGATTGCTGGAGATCTTATAACTGTTGCTGCCGGCATTGTAAAGAATGTTTTTTAAGTAATGGAATATTTATTTTCTCTTATATAGATAAGATATCGCCACGTCGGGTGATTTTCTCTAATTAGACATTTAGACTGAATCTGGACCATCCATTCATTCCAAGAGCTACGAGTGAGGACTTTTTTGTAACTGATTGTGTCTACGTTAACCCAGGAGTGAACTGAAGGTGTTTGTTGGTTTGAAGTATCGGATGTGGGGATCTTGCAGGCAGCTTTGCATGTGTGCCATGTGCTTGGATGATGATTCAGATTGACTCCAACTAAGTAGCTTACATCGTGTGTGAATGGATCAGAAATTTTTTCATATTAATTGCTTACTACCCATCCTTTCATGTGCTTTGGTGGGTAAGAGTTTGAAAAGGAAGCTGTGCATGCAAAGAAGAGAAGCAGAGCTGAGATAAGAACTGTGACATGGGAATGTAGCTTTTGGTGCAAACAGCCATTTTCCTCTATTAGAATGACGACCTTCTACTCATGCAGTTGAGCCTTCACAACCCTTTGGTTTCTTATGTTATATGCTGCACCATCCAAAAATTTTTATATTATATGGTTAATGTTCGCTCTGAAGGTGAAGCGCCTGTTCTATGATTCGTTCACTGTACTTTTCCTTTGCTTAAACTGGCTCACATACCTCCATGGCAAAGTTTCATTTTGGGTTCTAAGATTAACAAATCCAAAATTTTGGACTTGTGGGTTTGAGGCCAGCTGTGACAGGTCAGACATAGTTTGTGAAAACGATGGCCTTGTTAAACCCACTTTAGACTTCACAGAGTGGTTTCTTTTTTGTCTGATGTGATCAATGGAGTAGTATAACGCACGAGCATAACACACTACTTCACTAACTTTTATTATTAGATTCAAAGTTTCATCATCCTCTGACAACCCAATTTCCAAAAACCCTGATCTAGCAAGCATCAACCAAAGTACCAAACCAAATGTTCTTGACCAGGCTCCCAAGTTGGAGTCTTGAACTTGAACATGTCTTGTTCTCATTGCTTTTAATTTACATTTTTAAATTTAATTTTCTTGATCAAATTTAAACCCTTTTTTGAACCATATTCATATTGCTAATGGTAACTGAATCATTAGTGATTGTAGGAAGCATACCATTACCAGCCAGAGGCGGCAAGTAGCAGTAAACCACAATTCCACAAGGCGACAAATTGCAGCAGTTCCCAGGTGCGGCGTTCGGCGGAAAATATAAACTTTATTCAAACCCCAAAATCAAACTTCAACATATTAAAAAACTTGTTAATCAAACTCAGTAAGCATTAATCAGCCACAGTGTAAAAATGTATTAAACTAAGTTGCACAAGGCCTTTAAAGTAGTAGACCCACAATTGCATAAACCATTATGAAATGTCTCCTCAGAACCCTACACACAGACCTTCCATGTCCCCCCCTTCACATCTCTTATAACTTATAAGACACCCCCCTTTATGTTTCTCAATGCCCCACTTTCTCCTCTCCCAACCCCATTACCCCAAAGTCCTTATATGCACCATTTCCTAGTGTGCTCGTGTGCCTCAATATTAATTTTTATCACTCTCTGACTCTGTCATTCACTCTCGGCCATTTCACTTTCTCCTCTGTCTCTGCAGCCATGGCTTCTGGGACTGCCAGCACTGGCAATAACACTGGCACTACTACTAGCACTGGGTCTCCTTGTGGAGCATGCAAGTTTCTGAGGAGAAAGTGTGCCTCTGACTGCATATTTGCACCTTATTTTTGCTCTGAGCAGGGACCTGCTCGCTTTGCCGCCATTCATAAAGTGTTTGGTGCTAGCAATGTGTCCAAGTTGTTGTTGCATGTCCCTGTTCATGATCGCTGTGAAGCTGTTGTCACAATTGCCTATGAAGCTCAAGCAAGGATTAGAGACCCTGTTTATGGATGTGTCGCTCACATTTTTGCCTTGCAACAACAGGTACTGCTTCATATTCTTATTCTTCTTGTTCTTGATCCAAACCTATTTTGCACACTCATATTCTTCAATCTTCAGCTGATCAAGCGAACCCTTTTCTTTTTTGTTTGAATCAAGCCAACCCTTTTCTTTTTTTGTTGAATTGAGCCACCTCTTTTCATTTTTGGTTGAATCAAGCCAACCCTATTCTTTTTTGGTTGAAATAAGCCAACCCTTTTCTTTTTTGGTTGAATTATGCTAACCCTTTTCGTATCCATGTCTAACATTTCATTCATTCATGAACTTTCTGAAACTTTCTGAATTTATGTCTTCCACCAACAAGTTTTCAATGCACAAACAATTTCTAATCTTTGGTGTGGTTTCATTTATAGGTGGCATGTTTGCAAGCACAGTTGATGCAAGTAAAGGCTCAAGTGGCTCATCAAAACCTTATTGATTCACGGAACACAGATAATCAGTGGCAGGGGAATGTGAATGGAGTCACAAACTTTCCAAGTTATCAGAACAATTACATGAACCCTATCTCCCCTCAGAGCTCTCTGGAGTCCATTGACCACAACAGTGATACGTCCATGAATTATATGCAGGAAATACAGAGCAGCAGAGACGAGTTCTTATTCCAGCAAGCTTGTTCAAAGAAAAGACCATACAATTGTGATTTGGGTGAGCTTCAAGCACTGGCCCTCAGAATGATGAGGAACTGAATGAATGTGATCCAATATATCATGTTTCTTAATTTCAAGAAGAATATGACGGTGGTGGTCTTCAGATCATGCATGTGCTAAAGCCTAAATGATGATGTATATACTGAGCTTGTCTTCTTGTTAGAAGAAAAACAAATTAGCGCAATTAATTGATGATAAAATCTAAAATAGACCTCTCTCTCTCTCTCTATCTCTCTCTCTCTCCACTAGAATTATAATTTTTTACCATAAAAGCAATGTACTTTAAGTACATATATAGATTACTAGGGTAATTAACTTTAATTGAATGAAGATAATGTAGTTTTTACTGAGTGACAATAATAGAGTACACCATGCACATTGACATTACTGAAGAAAAACCTTGAAATCTGGCTAATCTTGAATTGTACGTTAAGTACATCTTTATATATAAATTCAACAATAAAACGTTTCATGGAGGCTTATAGCTCACTCCCTATTTCTCCATCTTCTTCATGAGACTTAAGTCAATGTTTTCTTGTTAGATGGATTTATACCATAGAGAGAATTCTAGCAAACTTTACTTTGAGTATCATTTTGATTTAAGAACTTGTTTTTGAATTTTATAGTCCACAAACTTTCATTTGTGTATCATTTTAGTTCATTCCCGTCAATTTCCTCTATATTTACATCATTTGTATTCATATATAAATATATATATATATATCACGTTGGGAAAAGAAAGAAAGGTTGAATTACTATTTTTACCTTTCAAAAGTGGCTTACATTCTTGATACATAAATAAAATTGACGAGAAAAGTAGATGAAATTAACGGAATGGACTTAAGTGATATATGAGTGAAAATTCACGGACTATAGAATTCAAAAAATAAGTTCGCATACCAAAATAATACTAAAGGTAAAGTTCGAGAATCATTGTTGACATTTGCCCTTATATCATATTATTGGCAAAAATAATAATAATAATAATAATAATAACATAACTGTTCAATTTGCATATCTAGATAATTTATTAATCAACTCAAGTGAATGTGAATGCATGTATGATTTAGTAAGAAATAAACAAATAGTCTCCTTTCTAATAAAATATTGCATTGATCGATATGCAAAGGCATATCTAGCATATGGTTAATAATATTCCTAGGAATCCCAAGATTATTTGTTTAATCTTTTCCTCTTAACCAGTTAAGATATGATTAATTGGTCCAGCTGTCCTTGATAATCACGATTAAATAGAGAAAAAAGAAAACAAATATTACCCATGTTTATGTAGCATACATGTGCTTAATAACACTAAATAGTTGTAAATGTTAAAGTCTTGAATGGGATACATCCCCTATGGAGCTAGGGTTTGAAATGATGAGTTTGCTTTGAAAATTATCAATCATCTCACAAAATGGTGATTAATTAGGGGAAGATCAAGTGAATGCTATGATTTGTAGTTAAAGGGTAAACACACACACACGCCTACCCTTGAGCCTGGAGGTAAGGACCTTTACACGGACCCCACTTACTAGGTTCACCTAACATTAGTACTCTAATCTAATTTTAATATTATCACTAACTATGATTTTGTATTCCTATATATAGACAAAGTGTCCCCTTGATTGAATGCACACACCTACATCATTAGTTACTACCTCGGCACTACTTTCATTTGTCAAACCCAATTAAGCAAAATGTTTGGTTCTCCAAAATTCTTGCATTTAAACCAAAATTTAATCTTAACTGAAACTGTCTACCTATCTTTCCCCATATATGGAAAGGTGTTCATAAAATCATATTATCACCAGCATATAATTAAATATTAGCGTTTGAATCTTGCATTAATTATAAGATTATACACGACCTTTTCACTAATAAATCACCAAATAAATATCAAAATTTCGTCTATAAAATTAAACTTAATTAAAACCATTTGTACCACAAATACCACTGGACTAAATAATTATTGAGTAATCTGAAAATCCAATGAGTCTTCAATGAATTAAAAAATAAAGTTACAAGATATAAATACAAAAAAAAGAAGGCCAGGTTCATGGTGAAGAATAAATAATTAATAGTAGTCAAGCTCAAGGCACATTAAGTAGATAAATTAATCAATTTTCATTTGTTGGGGCCTACAACTGTGGCGTAGAAATAAACAAAAGACGAGCCAGTCCAGTCAAGCGGCCTGTAACCACTTTCATACTTTGTCTCTGCCTCTTTGGCATTAAAAAATTGCATTGTTGAAAAATAATAGAAATTATATAATATATGGACCAACCAATACAACATATGTACATCGACCTCTCCACTCCATATATCATCACTTGCACTTACAAAAAGTAATTAATATTCCAAATACCATTTAATAAAATGGGTGATGAGCGATCATTGAATGTGAGTAGTTCAAATTACAGAAAGCTATTACAAAAAAGGTGAATTAATAAGAACCAAAAAGAAGGAAGACAAGAACAATTGAACTTTGAAAGAAAATATATAATAATAAAAAAACCTAAAGGAGAAGAGCTTCAATGTGTGGTCTCTTTCTTAAAAGGAGAAGTGAAGGAGGCATGGTATGTGCTACGAACTTGACAAATGCTTTCCTCACTCTCTCTTAAATGATTTGACCTTCAATTTTTCTCATCACATTTCTAATTATTTTTCAAAATCTTTATACACAGAAAATTTTTAACATTCCAATAATCATGTACATTCTCATAAGTGTCATTAGCATCGGCTTACGTTGTTGCAATGTTACTGCCGTCAAAGTAATGATGCTTCTCATAACAGAATCAAGCCAACGCTTGTTAAGATCGAATTAGACGAACACTGATCATGATCAAATCAGACGTACACTTGTCATGACCAAATTAAATTATAACGGTCATGGCTTGATTTCTTTTCTTTTGTAAGTAATTTTTAAAAGTTGTTTTTTATAAGGCTAAATATTAATGGGTGAAAGAGAAGATGAAATTTATTGAGGAAAAGAAGAAAAAAGAAAAATTAGATAAAAGAGTTTAAAATATTGGAGTTGTGAAGTGAGCTAAAGAAAGGCATGAGGGGACACTGCCTTTGGGCCGTTGGGGTTTAAAAATAAATAAGAAAAATTTGACTGTTGACTATGACCACACGTGCAATTGTAAGCCATTGGATCATAGGGATCAGTGACAGTAACTGGAGGTGGGGATTTGTATAATTTGACTTTTACAAGTGCGTGCCGCTCTGCTTAAAAGAAAAGCATTATTGATGCTGTTTTTTTGTGACAAAGAAAAAGGGGGCAAAATAAAGAAGAAACAAGTTTGGCTTGGTTTGGTTGTTTGGCAAGTACTTTTTGTATGTTGTTTTAATAAACAATGCAAAATATGATTTAAGATCATTGAGCTGTGTGCTGCGTCTTATGCGAAAATGACCAATCTTTGTTGCATACTTTGGAGGGTTTTTTCAGACTCAACTTTTGTATGGTTCACTAAAGTTGCAATGTGCATAATTTTGTCTCCCAAATGTAAAGAAATGAACAAAACCTCATCAATATGTTTTTGTCTAACAAAGGGTTTTTGAAGCCTAATATTATCAAGCGCTCGGCACCTTCATCGAGCCCTTGGGAGGATCCACCCAACGTTGGATGCCAAAACACACGGAACAAACATAACGTGAGCTTTATTTGTATAAAGTGGACCTATTTGATATTACAAACTTTTAAATAAGTTTTATTTGTACAAAAAGTCTAAAAATAGAGTTTAGAGTAATTTACTTTAAATTATAAAATAATGCATTGATTTTAAAAGATATAATAGAAATTTTATTATAGAACATATTCATTAATTTAAACAGGTATATGGAATGTGCCGGAGAATTTTGTGATCGCTCCCGTTTGGAGTGAGTAGTTGACCTAAAATTGGTCATATCATATGGAGGTTGGATCGGCAGTTTTATGGGCTTTGATGGTGACCTTGCATGAGGTGGAGAAGTTGGGCCACATATGGTATCATCTCTGTGGTCTGGGGAGCTTTAACTACAGAAGCAGACCCAATTAAAAAAGAAACTCAGATATATAGTTCAGGTTAAGTCCTATCTCAACAAAACATTGGAAGGAGTCTCAAATAAATAAGAAATATAACAATTATATATATTGGTTTTATGCTGGCCTGATCAACATATATACAGTTCCAGCAATTAATCTATATATATGATAGAAGATACAAATATCGAGTTCTTTTTTTTTTCTTCTTCTTCTACTTCCATTTTCGGGCATGCTTGTAGGATTGACCACTTGAGCTCCTTCTGGTTCTGGGGTTTTGGTTAGGGTTGGCCTTTGGGGGAGGTAGATTGGGAAGTTTTTCTGTCGTTTGTTGCCGCCTGTTGTCGTTTTTATCAGTTTGGGCTCTGCCTTGTTGGGCTTGCTTTTTGTTGTTACTTCGGCCAACTTTATGCGGACCCAGAAAAAATAAAAAATTATTATTATTTATTTATTTATTAGAGGCTAACCAGCCTCCAATCCTATCTGAAAAAAAGAAACAACATGGGCAAACTAGTAATCTACATATGAAAGAGCTTACTTAAGTATTGATTTTGTATACAATTTCCATAGCCTTATATTAACGCGTTCTGGTTTTTTTTTTTTTTTTTTTTTTTTTTTTTTTTTTTTTTTTTTTTTTTTTTTTTTTTTTTTTTTGTTACATNATGGCTTTACTTGTGATCCAATAATTTGCAGCCAAGCAACAGCTCGTAATGTATCATCAATTTTGGTGGAAGGTTATTTGCCTTCAAATGGCTATTAATTAATATACAACTAAGCAACACATCAGCTACATGATGATATATATATATAAGTCAAGGATTAAGAAATTAATAGTATACATATATATACAGAATAGTCTATAGCTAAAAATACACCAATTAACTCATGATTTAATGATATTTCTCTCTAAAATGTTGAAAATGCTGCTGGGGCGAAAACAAAGAAGTCTAGCTAATAAGTATCGACAGTTACCTAATTAAGCAATTATACACCTGAAATTTAATTGAATTGTGATGCATATGCCTGAAAAACAAAGTATTTAATCTAGTCAGTAATCCTTCTGGGGTTTATTTGGGCAAGAAACTAGTACAGAACCACTTCCCCATTTTATGGAAACTTTCACAATTTAAGTAGTACATGCAAATATATAATATCATCAATCAGCTTTGTAACCCATGAAACTTGGGGTGGACTTGGCATTATGTTCGACATGAAAGTAAAAGATGGCTCAGATTAACTATGCATATATATATATGGAAAACAAATATATACATGCACAATTATTCACCCAAATATATATATATATATATACACACACATAAACAATTCAGAATGTATATATATATAGTTAGGGTTAGGGTTTTCAACAGTAGTAGGTAGCTAGATAACATCATGTTCATGCTGCATTGCTGCTAATTATAAGTAGCAGATCGATAATTAAAGTTATCGCAAAATAATTTAGTTCAATTTTTCAGACCAAATCCTGATTCGAGAATTAAACCAGAAAAGAGCGGTAATTAACATATATGTACTGTAAGTTCACCATATACTACTACAAATAACATAAAACAGATTTTGCTCTAGCTAGCAGTCTAGTATACGTACTACACTACCACTGAGGAATATTAAAGTCTATAAGAATCAGATCATAAACATTTTGAAGAGAGCTAGCAGCAGTACTCTACTACTCTGGAAGGCCTCTCACATAAATAACAAGCATAATATATATAAATATATATTTATACACATATACTGTCGGGAGATTCTGAACATAGAAGATGCAAATATCAAGTTCTAAATTTTTCGTTTTCGGGCAATGTGTGGTTTTAAGATATATATATATATATATGGTTTGCAAGAAATAAAACAATATATCAAAAATACATAGGGAAGGAAAAAAATGAACAATTTGGACTTCCACTCCAAGTTCCAATAACATATATATAACAAGAATAGAAAGACTTTTAGTTTTATTGGGATCAGAGATATTTCTAAATTTGAGGTTCCTCCTCATGTTATAATACCCCAAATTTTGAGACAAAATTTCAGATGTTCATACTTTCGTAAACTAGCAGTCATTAAGTATATATATACTTATCAACTATTTTTCTTACATAATATTCAGTAAAAGGAAAAAAATTAAGAAAGAAAAGTGGGCTAACATGTAGATCGATATATAGCTAGTAACTAGCAAGAGTTATAAACAATAACAAGGAAATGATCATCCGCATGCTTGAGGTGAAGTCACCGGTTGAAATATATAATCACATATTTCAGTGTGAGTAAAGAATTGCATATAGCTAGCTGGCTAGCTAGCTCAGCTAGTTGCACCAGTAAATCTTCAAGTAGTAGTATTAAATTTCTACTTCTCATCATTGATTGTATACATTAAGCAATATATATTGGAAAACAGAATATTCTCTATAGTCTAGTAGTACTAATCAGTACTTTATCTTTATATTCATGAGAATGAGACAATATCCAATTACACCTTGCAAAATAGATAATTAATTTGCCATTGCAACCTAGCTATGAGGTTTATATTTGAAGTGCGTTAGTGGGGGAGAGTAGTATCGGCAAAGCGAACTACAGGTCAAAAATTTAGGTCTACATTAGGTCCAATAAACAATCAAGAAAACTTATTAGCTCAATCAGAATCAAATCTATTCAGTTTTGTCAGAGAAATGCAGTACTAGTATATTATTCTACTAATATCAAAAATTACAATATATATAGCTTAAAAATATAATCGGTAGGGTTTCCAAATGTATAAACATTAATTATTTCTAGGGTTCATATCATCATATTCCTAGCTAGCTTAACTAGAGAGCAACAAATATTAAGTAATCAAAGTGCATGAGTGGCAATTCAAAACTGACGCAGTCATTTTAATTAACTGATCATGATATGTAGAACTCTTGCACTGATATGTCATCAGGCCCATCGATGATCACCTCATGAATAATGCTCGTAGCTGAAAGCCATTGATTGAAGTTCATCAGCATCATGAAAACCCCATTGCCTGTTGTTGCTGTTTGTTTGCATCTCATAAGAAGACATGGATCGATTAGAACAACCCTCTTCAAAGCTGCCATATGATGACACATTCTCATCCGGCTTCACTGAATTTTCATAACTACTCCCGAAGGAGTTTGAATTCATAGTATTATTTCCGTTCTCATAGTATGATGTTGTTCCACTTCTATTGATAGGGTTTGAACTGAATTGGGGCACTGTGTTTGATGAATTTTCTAGCTCATGAAACCAACTCTGTTGGACTTCTGTCAATTTTTCATCATTAGGGTTTGCTACAGAGCCATTGACAAAGCAGCTCTGGCCTGCTGCTTGATCCCTCAGGGAAGCTAATTGTGCTTGTAGGTTCACCACCTGAAAAGTTTAAAACAAAATTAACCATATATTCTTCAATTAATGAATTGAATTTATAAAAAGTACTAATTAAACAGAATTAGGTCAACTATATTAAGGGTATAATACTATACCTGTTGTTGGAGGGCAAATATATGTGAAACACAGCCATAAATGGGATCTTGGAGCCTGGCTTGAGCTTCATATGAGATTGTCACCGCAGCTTCACACCGGTCACTCACCGGCAGGTGAGTCAGCAGCTTCGACACATTGCTTGCCCCGAAAACCTTGTGAATAGCTGCGAAATGGGTAGCACCCTGTTCATGGCAGAAATAAGGTGCAAAAATGCAACCTCTCACACATTTTCTTCTCAAGAACTTGCAGGCTCCACAAGGAGAACCAGAACCGGCCATCTTGAGATGATGATCTTTAATTTGGGTTTGGGTTTGGGAGGTTTTGAGGGTAATTTAGTTAATTTTGCTCTCTAATTAGCTTAGCTCAGTTGGGTTTGTTTGTGCTCAGCATTATCATCAACACCATGTTTATAAACACTAGAGGAAGAGTGGAGATGATGATAAAATAATGAATTATTAATTGCATAGGGTTCCCTTAATGGGCTACATAATTCATTATTTTTTTCGCTTTAGAGGCGGCCTCTTTCACCTTCCATATATCTTATATATTTTTATACTCTCAGTCTCTCATATTAGATTGATAGATTCCACTATACATCCTTATACGACAAAACAGCTATCACAAACCAAACCCATTAGTTTCTATTTGTTTGGTTATTGGATCTATTTTTATTAACTTCATTATATTCTATATATGAGTGTAGTAATGCATGCCCTTATATTTGATAACCGAAGCTACATTTAACTCGTGGTCGAATGTAAGAAAAATATAAGATATTGAGGTAAAACTAGCTAGGTAGGCAGTAATTAATACATGTAGATTGTAGAGTAACATTATCAAACAAAACTTTATTTAAACAAACCTATCTGCAAAGAGAGCATTTGTATAAATCTATATATATATATATATAGAGACAGGTTCAGAAGCTGATGTCCTGAACAGTAAAACAATATTATTATTCTTAATATTTTCACCTCGTTAGCTAGATGGAAAGAATAATTCTACACCCTAATTAAAGTCATAAATCTCGTCGGAATTCGAAATAAAAAACTTAAATAAAAACACCAAAAAATATATATATTGTCATTTGCACATATAGAATATATATATATATATATATGTCGTTGAAATAATAAATAATTCATAAGAGTTCATATCGAGTCGAACACTCCAGTATTAGCTAAATTAATAATGTAGGAAAATGTCATAAACCAAATTTACATTATTAGCTATATATTAGTTTAAAGTTTAAACTGTCCAATGGTACTTGTCTCCCCATATCTGAAGAGTACGTCCAAATTCCAATACTCCCTCCCCAAATTAAAATTATATATATATTTGTTCAGAAAAAAAAAAAAAAGAAGAAGCTGGTATATATTGAATTGTACATGTGTAAGGGCTAGGGGTATTTAAATCGGAGCAAAGTAACTGTACCCGACAGAATTGTGGTCATGAGGTCATTTGACAAACTCAAATCATTAAGTATTTAATTAGCTGGATCAGAAAGAATTAATTAACCCAGGTTAAAGATATTAGCTAGATCGAACTACTGGCCCCTCTTTAAATATTATTATATATACAGAAATGAGCTACACAAGTATATATTTTCAATATAATTAGTACGGAGAGTTGCACAAATGGAGAACATTGTTAATCAGATCCAATAAGTGTTCAATTTATTGAATGTCGATGTGCCAATGTACGTGGTTTTTAATTTATTAATGGATTCATTGTATTATACATTTATATAATCAAATCGTAGGTACGTGAAGGGAGCAGAGAAAGAAACAGAAAACAAAGCATATTCGAAGAATGAATGCAACAAGAGATAATGACACTGGAATAATGCAACACACTTGAATTGATACCCTGGGGCGCCAAGCATGCACAAATGTTAGGAAGAGATAAAGGGGATATCTCCTTCTAGCTTGCTCAATTTTCTAATGATGCATTTGTTTAAGTCATGGAGTCACGGTTTGTCTGAGGCTCTTAACAATAGTGTATATATAAATCATTAACTATTCTTATTTAATCATAATCACTTTTGTTTGTCACCCATAGCTACTAACATGTAGACCTGTACTTTAGCCCCACATCCCTAACTTAATAATGACACCCCACCTTAATTAAATTCTTAAATACCAAATACCCTCCTCTTTTCCTGTTCCCCTTTTAGTTTCTTTTTATCAATTTAATTTATAATGATAATAAGGATTAAGGGTTATTGATTACCATAGGAGATCGAATACTAAAATAGTAGAAAAAAACAGAGCTCAAAAGAAATTGATATATAATGGTGTATATGACTAATTTTTGCATAGGTTAGACGCACCATGTTTAATATCCAATGCAGTACGTTAGAGTAAAGACTAAAGTTTTCGTAAAAAAGGGTACAAAATTCACTAAAATGCAATGGACCTCATTGGAAGGCATTAATTAACAAAATAGAGAATAACTTCCAGTCATGTACGTATTAATTTGTTGGCCACTTGAGCAAGGAGATAAAGTGCAAAAGGGAATGTTGGAGACAAGAAGGCATTACTATTTAATGGGATACTTAAAATAATTGATTTTAGACTATGATGTATAATACACCAAAGAGAACACATCTGTCTAAATTAACTTTGTCTAAAAACTTTTAGGGACAATTATAGAAATACCATTCTTGTAAGCATATAATCTTCACGTGATGCTAAAGGCAAACATAATGTGGATTTGGGCATTGCTAGCTGGCATTTGTTCTTTAATTTGATGTATAATCAATATATGCATTACTAACTTCTACTTTTTCTTTTTTGAAAAACTTTTATTGAAGAAGACTACATAGAATAACAATCAATTATCTATTTAAGAGACAAATTCAAACACTCATAAATAATTTATGTCAACCCTTCTAAGTGAAACTAATAGAAGTAAAGTCGAAAGTGATTTAGGAATGTCTTAGATGAAGGATTCGATATTTTCTAAATAACAAGAAAAAAGAAAAAAGAAAAATAAATTGCAAGAAATATTTTTCTAAAAATGTATTTTTTCCTTTAGAAAAAAAAAATAGTTAATAAAACTATAAAAGAAGCCAAAAGGGTAAGAAGACAGCTGCCGTTAATATTTTTCGGGATTGCGGTGCACGTGGTGAATAAGAAAGCGCGATCGAATCTACCACTTCAATTTATGATGTTGACACGCCGCACGAATGGTACTATTTTTCCAGACCTGAAGGACCCACGGTGGCCCAATCGCCACGTCATCACCAGCTAGAATAATAGCTAAACGATAAAATAAGAGTCATACTCAATTACTCATCACTGTTGTTGCTCTTTCCAAGGTTCTAAACTGTCAGTAGGAAACTTACAAGACCATGGACTCTTGGTCAATAACCTGCAAATTATTACTACGCCTAATCACATATTTTACTAAACCTTTGCTATCATCAATAATGGTAAGATCTTATATTTGAATCTTATATTTGGAAGTTTAAAAGATGCCATCATTGCTATGTATAAGGGTTTTATTTTAAAAATAAATGCATTTTAAAATGAATTTATATATAAATAAAAAGATACTAGTACAACATTTAGAATCGAAATTTAAAATTCTTAATAATTATTAATTTTGACTCATAATAAACATTTTGTATTACATTATTATACTATTAATTAAGTCTTAATTAGACCAACTAACTATTCATATATTTTTTTTTAACAATTAACTATCATTCTATTAATATTTTCTTTTTCAGATTAAATTCACATTGAAATGATTAAATATGTAATTCTAGTTTTTCAGTTTTGGTGATTGTTTAATTTGAAACTTTTTTTTATAAAATCGATATATTGTCATATAGTGTATTTATTTAATGTATCATAATATTGATTGATGTTATTAATATAGTATTTTATTCATATACATTAGATTAATTATAATACATACAAATATGTCATATACATTTAATATATATATGTTTTTCACTCGTGCCTTATCCTTTGAAGCCTAGATATAAAAATAAATAAATAAATTATTAGCTCATTGATTTTCTCGATGTCATGCCCAATTATTGTGTCAGAACTCCATTGGTAATAACATATATTTTCAATAATGATGGTATTTTGGTACTTGCATTTAGTATTTACTATGCCAATTGAATCGATAATCCCCTTCTCCCAATGAAAAAAGTACTGCATACTTTTGTCTTTAGCAACCATAAAAGACAAAATGTAGGCTACAAATTTGTCTAGTCGATGTTATCTAGGATCATGTCATAAGATTATATTTTTTATTCTCTTTCAACAACACATATAACAGGTCCAATTGTGTATAATAGTACCAAAGCCAATGACAATCTGTTGATACGTAGCAAAATAGTATATGATAGTATAAATAGTTAGTAGGTTTGATTATATTAACTAGTTTATAATTTACTGATATTTCCTTTTATAATGCTGAATAAGTTTAAATTTAAATATCATTCTTTAGATTAAAAAAAATTAATTTTAGAAGAAAAAATATTGCACATTAGAAAATGGTGATAAATTATGTCCCTCCATGCTCACCAGTCAAGCCGACACCAAGGTTGCACATGGGACCATGGCACGTGTGTGGATGATACCACATATCCAGGGTTTAATTTCTTTTTTCCCCTCTTCAATTAATTTGTTGGCAATCTAGAATAAAATATATTAAATCTTCATGTTTTTATTAGTAACTAATTGATCTACATGAACCCCAGTTATAACGTCGATTTTTAATTAAGTTGTTAATTATTAGTTGATCATAGTATATAGGCCATCCTCATCATGAATAGAACCTATCAGACAAGTGAGTTGCTCGATCTAGAATCTAGATGTTCAAACTTCAAACATGAAAGTTAACATCGACTTCGGTTCTGACAAATAAAAGACATTGAAAACGCTCTTGCTTGATGATTGAGAAACATAGGCATTCACTTTAAAACTTAAATTAATTAAGAAGATATTGTACATAGATAATTAATACAATGCTTTTGTTGTAATTAAATTGGGTTTATATTAAAATTAATTGTAGTTTGAATAGGGGGCAGTTGTTCAAAGTCCAACGTGTTATAGGGGATGAGACTCATATATATAATGAGTTGAGTGAAACAATTAAGCTAGGTTGTCGTTTCATCACAAAGCTGCTTAATGAGAAGGATGGGTTTGGTTTTTTCTGTAAATATAATGGTGACGATAGAGGAGGTAGAGCCTTTTCAACGACTTGGGATGTTATTTAAATTAACTTTAAATTAAGATTGGTAATTTAGAAAGCTAATTAATCACAGGTTGAGACAACCTGGGAAAACCCAACAGAGATCAGTCTAATTAAGATAGATATATAGAAGTTAACCTGTCATTGAGTCATTTTGAAGATCTCTTGACCAGGGCCAAGGGCTTAGCCTATAGTCGTAATGATGATCAGGAAATAAGGTCTTACAAACCTTGTTTCTATACATGACTTGTGAGTACGTACAGCAAGGACCAAGGGTCAAGTTTAGTTTGACTGCAAACATGGTTTCTTCTGATCAATTCCAGTTGGCCTTGACTCGATCTCAAACCTAGCTTGAACACTGAACAGATGTGTTCACTGCTGCACAGTTGTATTTACAGTTCTAAGTTTGGTGAAGAAAAATCAAATTATTAACATATATAATAGACTAGGTCAAGCTCTTCAGTCTTCACGCGCATAATTTCTAATATATTTATACTACATTTTGAATTTTAGTCACAAAATTTCTTTTTGCTATTTGTTTATACTATATGGTAATATTAGTACATGATTTTACAAAACTTCTCTATATCTCTATTACAGTGACGTGTGACATCACACATATAAGAGAAGATGATTAGTCTTAAATTTCAATGTCTCAAATTTTCTTTTCATACTTGTAATTTTACGCTAAAGTAATAGAGATAGATAAGTTTTTCTCTCTTATTAAACATGGCTAAGTATTAATTTAGCGACCAAAACTTGCCTTTTTTTTACTTGTAGTGTAAGAAAAAAGAGATGTGGCAATCATTGGCCATACAGGGTTACAACACCTATAACTGTATAACAATATTCGTTAACTGGTTATTATGATTTGACTAGAGCTTGCGCTTTCCCAGAAGTTATATATACATGCACAATTGTTGTGAGTGTGCTTGTTTATATTGCGTGCAATATTAATTGGTGATTGTTCTTCTCTAAACTTTCAGAGCAAATAATTAAAACAATTTTCTAAACATGTGAGAGAGTTGTATAACATCACATTAATGTAGTGTTGCGATATATTAACCTTGGATGCTATTAAACGCCTAGTGTTGGCCTAGGCGTTGCAATCAATACAACCTAATATTGCTTGGACATATATACTTTTTGAAGGTGATCGAGTAAATGGTGGGGGAGCTTGATCATCAATTATTGACAGTTAAAATTAACCAAAAGCTGATGCTTCTTTACTTTAGCTCATGTAAATATAGAAATTGCCATCAACAAACTTTGCTTCAAGGCAAAGCAATATTGTCCTATATGGACTTTGCCAACTAATTGAATTTCAGTAATATCTATAGTTGGGCTCAATATTCTTGGTATGATCATTGAACAATTACTATATTCATGAAGGCATGCAGATGGAGATGGGCATAATATAAAGATCATATCAGCAGAAAGAAAGCTCAAGTACTGAGAGAAATAAAGAAAATGGTTTTGGTTATCAGTCATTTGCAAAATGCCTTCTTCATTGGACATCTCAGCTGGGAAACCTTTGAGGACTTCTCTTGAGGCTTACATATATGATATATAGTACAGGCTATCACATTATTGTTGGTGTGAGACATTATTGTTGGTGTGAGCTAGAAATATACCTTATACTTCATGTCTTTGACTCTTTGATATTAAATGAGTAATGTATGAGCACTTCTAGGGTTCCTGCTAGCTTGTCTATATATGACAACAAATTAAAGGGCATATTAATTCCAAAATTGGCAAAATCCTCTTCACATTTGAATACATTAATTATTCTGGCGCTCAGGCCTATATGATCGATATTCTTCTCAAGATTAATAATGCTGCTGACTGAAGGTCATCTATGGTCAGTGTCTTGATCAAAAGCCCATGACATATTGCTTGTTTGCATGTCAAATGAGCACATTGAATTAGAACCCTCTCCAAAGCTGCTGTATATCTCATCCTTTAGTACTTCTGGAATGATGAAATTTTCATCTCTACTCACAAAAGAGTCTGGAATGTTTTTAATTTCAGGGCATGGCATCATATTTGAGCCACTAAAATTCAGACTTTGTGGCATCATGTTTGAATTTTCTGACTGAAGCCAACTTTGAACATCATGTAGCTGAGCATGAGAAGGTACTGATCTTCCATTAATAAACTTCTGATCACTTGGGTTAACTGCATTAATGGCAGAGCCAGTACTGGCAAATCTCTTAGCTGCTTGTTCCTTCACCAATGCTAGTTGTGCTTGTAAATTAATAACCTGCAAAAGTTAACATTAGAAAATTAATGATATGTTAAGATTGATCAATGATATAGATATAAGTTAATTAGGGGTTAATGCAATGATTATCACTGTAATGATGAACTTGTAACCTGTTGTTGGAGAGCAAAAATATGGGAAACACAGCCATAAACAGGGTCTTGAACTCTGGCTTGAGCTTCGTATGAGATTGTAAGCGCGGCTCTGCAACGATCACTCACCGGGAGGTGAGCAAGCAACTTGGACACGTTGCTTGCCCCAAAAACTTTGTGGATGGCGGCGAAATGGGTGGCTCCCTGTTCATGGCAGAAATAAGGTGCAAAAATGCAACCCCTCACACATTTTCTTCTCAAGAACTTGCAGGCTCCACAAGGAGAACCAGAACCTGTCATCTTGATATATGATGTTTTAATTAAGACTAGTAATACTACTACTTGGTGGTTTATGGCTTTAATATATATATATATATATATGTGTGTGTGTGTGGTTTTTAATATATCTCAGGCTCTCAGCTGTGTGCATAGCATCACCTAAATCATGTTTAATTATAAATGCCAGGCCTAGTGTTACATTTAATGAATACTTAATTACAATAGGTTTCCTTTATGGGCTACAGAGCTCACTCTTATTCTTCCATTCCACCCCCCCCCCCCCCCCTCCTCTCTCTCTCTCTCTCTCTCACCCCTCAATACTAAATTTTCATACCCTCTAATAAGATTCCTTAAAAGAGAAAAGAGCCTATCAGCTATCACAAACCAAACCCATATCTCCATTTTCTTTGATATTTGGATCCATTATGATCGAGAGAATGAGGTCTAAGCCAGGGGAAAAGAAAATCAGCAAAATTATCAATTATTTGATAATTTTTGGTTTATAATTGTTATTTACCTACAGATTTTCATTGGTTCTTTTGACTTGTTTTTAATACTGCCCAATAAGATCTATTAAGTCATTTTTTATGAGACTAAAAGAAATTGAGACATATGAGTGAGTCAGTGACAGGCTCAATTGCATAAAATATTACATATATACATGAAATAGAAAAGCTGGCAAATGGGTGTGGGATGCCATTTAACAATTGATGAATCATCACCTTCATCATAGATTTCATCCTTGGTTTAGAGAATCTAGAGATCATGGTACATGAACCTGATGATCATCTGGGCATGTTACTCCACAACATTTGATAAGCATGCAATTAACTAGACCAGAGAATCTAAAAATTAATTAATATATATGATATGAACTGGTTCATTCACTGCAATATAATTCATTTCTTGCATCAAACTGTGCATAAGTTCATTGTCAAAGTGAAATGGTGGCTTACCAAATGTGAATATGTTACTTATTTTTCAGATAATGTTCTCTTATCAAATAGTGTGACGGTATATTGTTAATTAACACATGATATGAATCATATGATTAAAAACTTTGTTTATCTACCTATTTCCTTATTAGCGTGTCTAATTATTTATCTTTTCCTTAATGATTCAGGAATCTGTGTCAGTTCAATCAGCCAACTAGATTGAAAAAAAGTTCTAATCAAGAGAGTGAAGATTCGAACCCTTGCTCTGTTCTTAAGGCTATTGAACCCCACTTATTAGTTCAGCTTATGGGCCCAGACAAGTTTCTATGAGTTTTTAAATAGGATTAAGGCAATAACATTCAATAAATAATTCAGAATTGCAAAGATCAGATGCCCACAACGGTCCATTAATGGAGGAATGTACTGTTAATCTGAATTATAAAAGTGAAGATTGGGATTAATAATACTCACTGAGTACAGATAATCAAGGATTAAAGGAGGAAACAATGATAGAGAAAAGAAAGCATATTCTTAATTAAAATAAATGAAACAAAAGATAGTGAGGGACAATTTAGCCTTTCTGGTATTTCAGGTCACGGCTTGTCGAGAAATTAGTACTGTGCTAATCTGATTAACTCAACTTAATTAAATACATTATCTTCAATCACGTCTAGTCACTTATAATCACTTACTAATTGTGCAGGCCTCAAACCCGAACTTATAATAAACTTATAATCACTCACTAGTCCTTCCATTTGATTGAAAAGATGGGTCTAACTCAAATAACCATTATGGCATTATGCAGCAAAAAAATTGATAAAATTTAGATTGGTTGATGAAAGTGAAATGGTTTGCACTAAGATGATTATGTAACAGGGTTATTTATAAATTGCAAGTTGGAACAACACAGTTGAACATATCAACAGGGGCTTAGCCTACTGGTATAAACCAGATCATTGGCTACAATGATCGAACAATAAAGAATGCACCTGAGCCATGTGTAATTGTTGGCCACTTAAGCATGGAAAGGGAGGAGTGATCCTTGAGACAAAAAGATCATGCTAATTAATGGGAATTATTAATTACTAATTACCTTTATTACTAGAAAATAATGTAGAAGCTGTTCCACTAATCACTAATTAAAGAACATACCAAAAACACTTTTGTCTAAGTTTTTGTACTTTTGAAAAAAAATATAATTAAAGGATGCTCTCAGATGAAAGCCTTTTTTGGACTTGAAACATACTTTTGGAAGTACATATTTATTATCAATTAGAAGGAGGAAGAAAGAAAGAAACTTTGAGCAATATGCAAGTCATCATCTAACAAAGCCACCCAACTTTGTGGTTTGGGTACCACTATCACATTGTGCTAAGGAGACTTAATTAAGGCTTGAATTAAGATGCTCTCACCAATGTTATGAGTTGTTTTGGATCACTAATCCTTCATTATTGTTCTTCATGCTTGATGTTTAAAGTTATGTTTTTTATTAAATTTCATGACCCAATGATGCCCTGAAAGGATGTCTGTAGTGATTATTGGCATATATGAATTTGGACAATTTTGCTAGCCCACTTGCTTGCTTCTTAATTATTTGGCTAATTCTCTTATGTAAAAGAAAATAATGATGTTGACACGTGTCCCTCTGACCATTCAAAGCCGACACCGAGGAAGCAGATGGGGCCAGTGCACGTGTATAGATGATTGCTTAAGTTTTCTCTGTTCTTTCTGTTCCAATATTTTCCTCACTCTAGAAGACTACAACAACACAACTTCATCTCATGTCAGTATGTCAGGTTCCTAAAATATGATTATTGTTCTAATAATATATTACTCTGTTTTATTAAAAAAGTACAAAGTTATTATATTATATATTATGATGTAAAATTTCAAATACCCAATGTGGAATTATCAATTTCCAACCCCAGCAGAGACATAAAAGACAAAGAAATTTGCTGTCGAGGGGATGAGTAAAACATGATTTTTACATTACATCATGTTTTTCTTTTTGGCCATCTTACATGCCACAATTTTCTTGCAGCTCTGTCTATATAAAAATTTAATGTAGTTTGAATAGCGAGCAGATGTTCAAAGTCCAAACCATAATATGAGGGCTGATATGAATCTTATGGTCTTCTAGTAACAACAATAAGGACAAAATGGATGTTAACTTCACTGGGGGTTAGTAAATGATAATTTAGTGAGACAGAGATGGTTTTGTTTTTATTGGTAAAATATGTGTAATTTGGAAATGGAGACCATGACTTTCCTTTCACATATACAGCTAAGAATACTAATAATGTGAGACATATATAGACAACCTAGGAGAAGCTAGTAGAGCCTAAGAAGCATGACTTAAGTCCAAAGATATTCGCTGCAGAATTCTATTTTGTCATGACCCTGAAAAGTTTGAAATGGGTAAAATCCACCAAGACCTCATTGCAAAACTCTCTCTCTACTTCGATGTGCTACCTACTATCACCATGAGACATTCTCTATTAATTAATGTTTTCATTATTTCTTTAATGATTTCTTGTGAGCTAACAATTATATTCGAGTATTGTTATTTGTATCCATAATTTGATTTGATTTTAATTTTTTGATGTTTCCTTTTGGGATCCTTTAGGAAGGTGGATCATTATTCATAGATGTGATCCAATCCTATATATAGCTCAAATCTTTCATGTCAGGTATGGTGGAGAACCCGATCATTACTAACCCAAAAGCTTTTAAGAGTTGACAGAACCTTTGAGATTAGAGTCATCATCTAGGCCTATATTATGATGTTACACATATCAAAAGTTCAAAACTAAAGGAGGTCACAGCAATGAAGATAAAAGGAAATGCAGAACGCGTCAATAAAAGGAAAATATAGGGGTTAACGAGCCAGAGGCCAAAAAAAAAGGGGTTAACGAGCCAGCTAGCCTGCAATCCATGTTACGAGCTATAGAAGTGAGACTTCTTGCTCTCTTTTATATCAGAAGTGTGTAAAATATTTAATTTGGCGACTGAGTCGGACTGAACAAGTTCTGTACAGAATGAGTGATTTTAAGGAGAATAATAAAAAGCGAAAGGGTGGGATCCATTTTAATGAAATGAAAACAGCACATAGCATGACACTGCATGAAATATCGATCAATAAATATTGCTAAATTCCTTAAGCATTGTCAAAATCAATTTAAGGTGGTTACAGTAACTTGAAAAGCAAGTCACATTTTTACAGAGGAAAAGTTGGAACACTTTTGTTTTGATTAATTATGAAAAATGCCTTCATCCTTGGGGGCGGGCAAACCTTTGAGCACATCTCTTAATGCATAGTAATGGCTATCACACTTGTGGTCTGATATTAAATTGCTTGAAAGCACAATCCTCTGAAAATGTTCACCCGGATGCCTCTTCCAAAGTGTGAAATAGTCTCTGCTGCTGCTGCTGCCAGTATGAGCGTCCACATTCCTCTTTAGGTAGTAAACATTACCTGGTACAAGTAATTCCTCGTGCACTTTACAGGCAGCTCCTCCATTATCAATAGCAATAGCATTATCTGTTACTTTTTTGTCATTTAAAGAGACTTTGGAAGCAGCAGGCGTTTTCTTGATGATGGGACCATCTGTTCAGACACCAAAAGATGATTTGGTTTAGGGAAGATCATAAGGTGTCGAGCATGTTTAAGCTTAAATTAATGACTAATGCATGTATGCTCCCTAATTCTTCCTATGAGATGACAACCCATCTGTTGAGGTTGGATAAAAAATGAAGCTTGGCTTCATACAAATTACAACAAACCAGACAGATCCATGATGCTTCCACAACAAGACAAATTACCTTCCCAACAACCACCATCAATCAGAGATCAATAAGAAATTGTCAATGCATCAACGCTCCTTGCACCTCCAACTTATTGTAAAATATACACACACATGCATATATGCATGCATCATCATGCATACACATGGTGACATGAACACATAGACTGAAGCCAACAAGAACAAGATGAAGGTGAGAAAAGTGCAACCTGAGATTATTTTTTATTTTATTTTTATAAGAGACCTGAGATTACTTTGAAGCATGAAGTCCACACAAGTCCAACTTTTACAGCATAAATTTGGTCAATGACAGTACAAAAATATAGCACATTTGAGACAAAATAAATGTCATGAGACAGCAAGACCTAAAGATAAAATTGACTGAACTATAACACAATAGCATTGGCACAATGAGTACAAAGCAGGGTGGGGATTACCAGAAGAATTTGTATTGCTCCTAAAATTTGCGTAATCAGCAAGTTTCCGAGCAACATCTTGCACCGAAGAAACAACCTGTTTCGCATTTGTAACCAAATCTATGACATTTCTCCAGTCTTCCTTCTCAACCACACTCATCCTGTAAAGCATAACATACAAACAAGAAAGGATGAAGTCTGATAATTTGATAAGCCTTTGCAGTTAACATCAAATTGCCATTAGAGCACAAAAATGGATGCTCACAACACAACTTTCCCATGATCCAAGTGGTGAATGATGGTTTCAAGTTAACATAAACTTTTCATCCAATTTGGGTGTAAAATTATTGATGGCCAAATTCTTTGCTTTTCCAAAATAATCCAAGCAAGAGAAAAGCCTTAAAAGAAAGGTGACATGAGCCTGTAAAGAGGCTAACTTTACTTACCAATCTGTTTGAACAACTTCATTCCTCAACCTCGTTAGAGATGCTAGACTTAGCCTAGGTATAATATCATCCTGCATAAAAAGATGTTATAACAATTTGAGAAGAGAAAAATAACAAATAAACCAAAGAAATTTAACTGCAATGAGCAGATATAATTACTACAAAAGTGCTTCTTGTAGCAAATAATCAAATGCATCTTCCCACCTGCATCACAACAGTTGTGACATAGCTGGAGCAGTTTTCAGCAAGTTCTTTCGACACACAGGGTGGTGTTGCATAACCAACTGCAGAAACAATCTCTGGGTTAAATCCCAGCTCCTTAACTGACTTTTTCCGAAGCATTATTGCTAGTAGAGCAGCTGTAGCACCTCCAAGAGAATGACCCACTAGCCTTAACTTATATCCCTGTTAATGAATTGGGCTCAACTACAACCAACAATGACAACAAACTCTGGTTGGGGAGAAAAAGCAAAAAATTCTCAAACAAGATTACATAATTGCAAAAAAAAAAAAAAAGGAATAGAGTTAAAAAAAATTCACCACCTCATATTTCTCCAAGCACTTCCTTATAATTCCCATCTCATGAGTAAGAAGCCAGCGAGCAGCTTCTGCAGTGCCAAAGTGGGTTGAATAGCCTTCAAAGGTGACTTCCCCATCGCTAGAAGAAACAATATCAGTTATAAGGTCATATACGGTATGAGTACCACGAATTCCTAGAATCACAAGTTTTTTACGAGGATCAATCCCTATATAATATCCAGGCCTCATGACACTGGAATTTTTGACAAACTTCAAGACATTGCTTTCTCGAAGCATGGTGTTCCTTGCAAGAGCTGCAGGATTATCCTTATAAGCACCTTTTGCTAACTCAGTGTGGTAGATGAGGTCTTGTACCTAGAACACAAAACCAATACCTAATAACTAATAAGAACTCTGGGTTGTAGCAGACTAAACATTGACACAACATACAATTTGTTTATACAAAGTCAAATCAAAAGTTACAAAACAATGTCTGAATTAAAATGTTTGGCATTACCATTGAATCAGAGGAGACTTGATCGCCTTTAACATCCTCAAATGGATTAGTAGAAGCTTGACGAAGATAAATAAGAAATAAACCAATAGTGAGATCACTCAAACTCCAATCCTGAATTCCTATTTTACTGCGTTGGATGCTTGCAATGATCTCAGAGACCGAACGATTGCTCGGTGGGGGTTTGTTTTCCAACCCATTTCCTGCAATTTGAAAATTCAATCATTTCCATGCACAACTCAAACTGCAACTTCCAAATTACACAAATTCATTACAAAGCCATGACTACCCTAGTGGCCTGTCATTGCAATTTTGAAAATTCAATCATCTCCATGCACAGCTCAAACTGTAACTTTCAAATGACACAAATTCATTACAAACCCATGACTGCCCTAGCGGCCTCACATTGCAATTTCGAAATTCAATCATTTCTATGCACAACTCAAACTGCAACTTCCAAATTACACAAATTCATTCCAAACAGACCTGTTGTGCTTGGCAGAGCCCACCTGCACAATTGAAGAGCTGGTTCGAGAGCTCTGGGGAGCCAAGCAAGCTCCAACCTTTTCCACTTACTAAAGTTACTATCGATTCTATGGTCTTCATCGGAACTGTACTCGCTAATGCCATCAGTTTTGGGCCTCAAAGAAGCTTGAGTTTGAGAAGCAGCATTTTTTGCTTCTCTGACTGCCTCTGATTCTGCCTTGTCTGATTTTGTGCGTTGCGATTGAAACCGATTCACGAAGCTGTGTATAAACCTCCGATACGATTCCTCTCTCTTCACAAAGCTTTGCGTAAAACCTACACAGTATATGTAACAAAAATGAAAAATGAAAAATAAAAATGTAATCTTTGAATTTGGAGAAGAATTAAAAGAACAGAGGAAGTGGGTTAGTTCTTGGTGCTTACACAGATTGTGGAAGAGGCGCTTGGAGATATGCTTAGCTATATCCATTTGCATAGCAGAGAGGAGGCCAGCGAGAAATTTAAGGCGGTGGAGATGGGCGGTGGCCATGGAGGCGCAATGTACGGAAACACATACTGGACCAAGTATCGAACCGACTCATTTTGGGCCTTTTCTTGTTGTTCACTGTGGGTTGGGCCACGGCTCACGGCTCAAGATGTACAGAGTAATAGAGGAGCTTCTCTAATGAAAGAAGCCCAATAAAAGCCCATAAGACCCAAAGATAGGCCCAGTTGGCAGTTGCTTCAAGTTGCCCAAATAGAACTAAGCAACCCTAGGAGGTGAAAGGGAGCATGCCTCCACTATAAATAAACCCATCTTTTAGGATTTGCAAGACAAGCCGTGGCCGCTTTTCTCTTTTCTTCCTGGTTAAACCCTAAACACACATTGTCTACTCTATTTTCTCTCTATTTTATTTTTGTATTTATCTGTGTATATATATATTTTTGATTTTTTATGCGAAAGTTGGGGAATGGGATGAGGATGATATTTATGTTTCCCTATTGGTTTGATCGCCGAGATGATGGCGAAACAATGTATTAGCTCTATCTGATCATTCTACCCAACACCACATTGTTTTTAGTATTTACTTTATAAAATAAAATTGGTAATTTAAACTGTTTTTAAGTTTTGATCACAACCCATGTTCCTGTAATTTCTGAAAATTTTTGAGGATTGAGAATCGAGATGATGATTGTGAACTTTGTTTCCCTATTGGTTTGATTGCCGTCATGATGGCATTTATGTATTAGCTCTATCTGATCATTCTCAATTTGTATTCGAATTTCTTTTTTTCTGTTTTTTTTCTTTTTCTCTGTCATTTTGAGTTTTGACTTCTGTATTTAGCTGTCCTGTTTATCTTCTTGAAATCAGAATGTTAAGACATATAGTGACATCGAAGTTAATAATATCATCTTCAAATTATGTCCCGAAGTTACTCTTTTAAAATTATTAAAAACAGTGGAATTTTGAGGGATTTGTCTTGATTAATTATTCTCACGGAGTCAAAAGTTATTATATCAAAGCAGGTAAATTTATATTCTATATAATTTTTCTTTTCTGCTGACTGTAATGAACTGGATATTCTAAGTAAGTGATATAATTCTTAACACTGAATCATACCCTGTAACTAAGGACATGATATCATTGATATGTGTATAAGTTTGAATGTACTTCAACTATATGGGATATTAAAAGATGGCCTTATGTTTGAAACAAACTTTGATAATATATGTAACCAAATCTCTTGTACCTTAAAACATGTCTTATCTAATGAACAGAATGGTTTAGGAGATGATCTTGTAGTTTATGGGCTCAACTTGTTTGGGGAAGGTCTAGTTGGATACAAAATTTTTTATACTGTTTGGCTTTTGTTAATGGCAAAATTGCCCAAATTCCAAGGAATGGTATGTTTGGTGTGGGCAAGTTGGTAGACTTTATCAATTAATAACAATAAGTGCTGTAGAATCAACTTATTCATTAAGACTATAACGGGGGGCCTAAATGTTTGACCCAAAAGGCAACAATAAACATTTTATTAGAACATGGCAATACAAAAGGCTCTTGTTTATGATCCAAAATAATAATAATGCACCAGTAAAGCAGAAATCACAGCAAATTTTAGTAGCATAATGCGTCTAAAAAAGCGACAAAAAGAAGAAACGGTTTTCCACCTTTCATGCATTATTTAATTAAATGACTTTCAAACCACTAGGATTTTTCTGTTTATATCTTGTCATTATAAGCATGTTTTGTTCAAAGCAAAATTGTAGTAGCTAAGGCAGTCCAAATGATTAGAAAATTAAAAGCTATTCCTTGTAATTTTATCCTATATACAATGAACTAATTAAGGCAGTTTCATATCACTCCAAGTAAGATTGCACAGCTCAACAAAAGGGGAAGACAACCACTGAACAATTGCATAGGTTGTTTGTTTAATGAAGGGGCGTGCTTCAGAGAATTCTTAATTCAAAAGCATGAATACTTTGAACATACCTTTTGCCAAATGAATAAAACATTGAACATGAACTCTACCTTTTGGTGGTGAAATTCTCTCCATGTGGAATTTTTTCATAACATTAATTGTCTTAAAAAAAAACCAGTCAACTCAGTTTGCAATCAAACATCTTCCAATTCCATTGATTTTCTTGTAAATATGATCTTTGAACGACCTGAAAGTGAATAATTTAATCGTTAAATTATATTACGACGAGGTGATTATAGCATGAGAAAATCTACATCTAAACATTCTAGATTGGAGAAACTTGTTAACTGAACAGATTAAGAAAAAGAAAGAAAACTTGTTTATATATGTCTAGGTGGAAGTGGAACCCATCACTTGCACACTTGGAACCGACCAATAGGTAATATGATTATATGGGGGTCGTAAATGAGGTGCTGGTTGGTGAGGTTTGGTGGGAGTTGGTGTATAATATCTTTCGATTAGAAAGAAATACTTTGACCTGTAGAGAAAATCTTATCTTCATATCTTTTTCAAGCTGTGAAGAAGAATAAATATTTACCTACATTCTCTATAAACTATATATATATATATATATACATGAGCAACATACAATCATCAACTTGCACTGTCCAAACCATCACCAAAGTGTTCTCAAGTAAACCACTCTTTCAGAGTTTCAGTACAATCAAGCAAATTAAAATGGCAGCAGTAGATTGTGACCTCGAGAGGGAAGTGAAAGCATTCGATGAAACAAAAACTGGTGTCAAAGGACTTGTAGACTCTGGGGTGACCGAGCTCCCAAGAATGTTCATGCACCCTACAGAGTGTCTGCAAAACGCACCATGCCCTGATCAAAACGGCATTCACCTTCAAGTTCCGGTTATTGATCTCAAAGGCCTTGAGATCAGCGAAAGGCGAAAAGAAATCGTTAATGACATAAGAAAAGCAGCTGAAGAATGGGGTTTCTTTCAAATAGTCAACCATGGAATACCACTTGCTGTTATGGAGGAGTTGCTCAAAGGTGTTCGACGATTTCATGAGCAGCCTCAGGAAGCTAAGGTGGAGTGGTACTCGCGCGATTTTTCGAAGAAGGCCAACTTTTTCTGCAATGGAGAATTGAAGGCGTCACAGCCAGCTGATTGGAGGGACACATTATCTGCCAAGTGCCTAGAAGATCAACAAAGCTTTGAAGCTGTGCCTCAAGTCTGCAGGTGCATATAAACTGTTACACTGATGACTAAATTTGTTTATCAGTTAACGTAACATTTACTTTTTAATATGTTATATGTAAGATACTGACAAGTATACTGACATATTTTAAATTACAGAGTGGAAATAAAAGAGTACATGAAATACATCAGTGAATTTTTGGATGAGAATTTGGCGGAATTACTTTCGGAAGCTGTAGGTGTAAGGAGTGACTACCTAGCTAGCATAGGGTGCTTCAAATCGAGGTCATTGGCGTGCCACTACTACCCGGTTTGCCCCGAACCCGAAGTGACTCTAGGCGGAACCAAGCACACCGACCTCTCCTTCCTCACCTTGCTGCTGCAGGATACTATTAATGGGGGACTACAAGTTCGTTATCAAGATGTTTGGGTTGATGTCCCCCCCGTCAAGGGAGCTTTGCTAGCAAATATTGCTGACATGATGCAGGTACATTTTGTATACTATATTGACCACATACGTACATCTTTAATAAAGATAATATTGATGGGTTTTACGTTTGGTAAACACGTGACACACATTGTGGTACAAAATCAGTGTAACATTAATATTATTATTTGATTTGATTGTACAGATTGTTACTAATGGCAAGTTCAAGAGTGTGGAGCACAGAGTACTGATGACACGGTCTGCGGAGCCCCGAACATCAGTTGCATGTTTTTTTGGTACCGACGACCTTGAAAAACCATATGGCCCGATAAAGGAGCTTATATCCGAAACCAATCCGCCAATTTACAAAGAGGTCCATTTTGGAGAACACATGACCCGTTATAAACTGTAGGTTTGAGGGACAAGATGGTAACTCTGTTGAAACTAGAAAGTTATGGTCATGCTGATGCTGCTATGCTTGTGTTCAATTCTGGGTACTTCAGTAATAATATAATGCCTCTTTTTGTTCAAGGTTGGTTTCTTTAGAAATAATGTAATTCCCCCTTTTGAAGTTTGGTGTATGAGCTCTTAGTTGAAATTTAGTAATAAAAAAGATATATTTATATATGTGTTCACCCCTTTCTCCTCTAATTTATTGTAAAACAAGCACACAAATGCACAAGTGCATATGCATCATTCATGCATACACACAGAAACAGATATTTGAAGCCAACAATTAAAACAAGAAACCAGATAAGAAAAAAACAAAAGAGAAAAAGAGAAAAATCTTTATGCAATGCAAAAGGGGCTTTGCAGTTCATAGATCATATCATATGCCAAAGAAACACTATCAAAATTTAATTAGAAAAATGGAGAGAGAGATCAAGCCAAATGGGTTTACTTTTGTAGACATGAATAATGTGAGCTTGTTTTTACTTATTTCAGCCTTAACAATATATCACAAATTTAAAGTTTATAAATATATGATATAATGTCACACCCGAAAAAGCGTTATGAGTTCTTTAATTTCTTCTTATGTTCACACAGAATACATAACTAGACTTAAAACTCAAGTAATAAAAATAGCACAGAAGCAAAGTATCAGGATCCTATATTTATCAGAAGAAGTTATCCGAATTGTTATCAGAAGCTTTACCCCTTTTTAAACTAGCTTTGATTTGATTGCATTTGTATAGATTATTACTAATGACAAGTTGAAGAGTGTGGAGCACAGAGTATTGGCGACAAGGGTGGTGAAGCCCCCTACATCAGTTGCTTTCATTCAATGAGTTGATATAGTAATATTGGAGCCAAATAATATAGTGGGTGTCACATCCTTTTCGTTAATTAACTTGTATACTGAAGAACAGTACTATCGATGTGGACAAGTTGCAATTATACAGGCAATTATGAATGAATTGATTGGTGCATGTGAAAAAGAGACGTCTCTAAACCCTGGGGTTAGTAGTTGCAACTTAAAGCATGCGCCAAAACTTGAGTTTTGGTTACCTGGTCCTGTCGAAAACTTAAAATGGTACTTTACTAGACATTTTCACTTGGGCAATGATTTTCAAGCGGATGAAATGTACAACCAACTTTAACTGTTTTTCAATCACAAAACCTCTTCCTCAACGACCCAAAAACCTACTTCACAACCCATCATCATCATCTATACTTGATAAAATAAAGCAATGCTCCACGCTGACAGAGCTAGAGAGGTTATGTGCTTCAATGATCAAGACAAATGCAATCCAAGACTCTTTCTTCATGAACCAATTCATCACCGCCTGTTCTTCTCTTTCCCTCATAGATAATGCGGTTCTAGCCTTTACCCAGATGGATAATCCCAATGTTTTCGTCTACAATGCAATGATCAGAAGCTTTGTTTATAGTGGGCACCCATTTCAAGCTTTAGATTGTTACATCAATATGTTGAGGGACAAGGTTTTGCCTACCAGTTACACGTTTTCATCGTTGATCAAGGCCTGTACTTTACTATCTACGTTGGGGTTTGGAGAAGCTGTTCATGGACACATTTGGAAAAATGGGTTCGAGTCACATGTGTTTGTTCAGACGTCTTTAGTTGATTTTTACTCCAAGTTGCGACGAATCAGTGAATCGAGGAGGGTGTTTGATGAAATGCCTGAAAGAGATGCTTTTGCATGGACTACGATGGTTTCGTCTCATGCTCGGGCGGGGGATATGAGTTCTGCAAGGATATTATTTGATGATATGACGGAGAGGAATACAGCTACTTGGAATACTATGATTGACGGCTACGCAAGACAAGGTAATGTGGAGTCTGCAGAAGAGTTGTTTAGTCAGATGCCAACTAGGGATATAATCTCATGGACTACTATGATAACTTGTTATTCTCAGAACAAGAAATTTGGAGAAGCATTAACAGTGTTTAATGACATGAGGATGAATAGGGTCAGTCCTGATGAAGTGACCATGGCAACTGTTATTTCGGCTTGTGCCCATCTTGGAGCTCTTGACTTGGGAAAAGAGATACATCTTTATGTAATGCAGAATGGTTTTGATATTGATGTTTATATCGGGTCTGCATTGATTGATATGTATGCTAAGTGTGGCACATTGGATAGGTCTCTTTTGGTCTTTTATAAATTGCGGGATAAGAACCTGTTCTGTTGGAATTCAGCAATTGAAGGGCTTGCAGTTCATGGTTTTGCCAAAGAAGCACTGGCAATGTTTAGCAAGATGGAGAGAGAGAAGATCAGGCCAAATGGTATTACTTTTATTAGTGTTCTAAGTGCCTGCACTCATGGAGGACTTGTTGAAGAAGGCCGTACGAGATTTTTAAGCATGACCCAAGATTACTCCATCCCTCCCGAAGTTGAACACTATGGATGCATGGTGGATCTATTTAGCAAAGCTGGCTTGCTCGAAGATGCACTAGAGTTGATACGAAGCATGAAATTCGAACCTAACTCTGTTATCTGGGGTGCCTTGTTGGGTGGATGTAAGCTTCATAGAAACCTGGATATTGCTCAAGTTTCTGTCAATGAATTGATGTTATTGGAGCCAAATAATAGTGGATATTACAACCTTATGGTTAACATGTATGCTGAAGTAAATCGATGGGGAGAAGTTGCAGATATACGAGCAATTATGAAGGAACTTGGTGTAGAAAAGAGATGTCCTGGGTCCAGTTGGATTGAAATGGAAAGGAAAATCCATCAGTTTGCAGCATCTGATAGGTCTCATCCAGCTTCAAGTGAAATTTACTCGTTGCTCACAGAATTATATGGGCAACTGAAACTTGATGTTTATGTTCCTGAACTTGGGTCTGATTTATAGCAGTCCAGTTTTCAAACTGAGAAGTTTTGGGAAAATATAATAATCTGTCATATGCATGCATGATTTGATACTTATTGGGCAATGTACGTAGCACTGAGTGACTTGGATAATGCTTCAGATTGAATGCTGGTGCCGCAGAGCCATGCTAGAGACAATGGTAATCCAAATATATATACTCTGATTTTCTCTTTTTTTCTTTTTTCTTTTTTTTTTTCTGGTGTATTTTCTTCCCAATCCATGGTAGCCCTTCCTTTACTTGACCCTTGACAAGCAGTGATGGTAGTTGGCAGGTTGAATCCCATTTTTGATGCTCACAGTATTGAGGTGGTTGTGCTGCTTTTTTTAAACAAAATTCAAGATGAATGGAAGAAACAACAAGCAAGAAGAAAACCCATGGAAGGCTGTCTTAGAAAACATTGCTAATCAATGATTCTGGGATTGGATTGCATAGCTCTCATACAGGTGAGTAGTTGCAGATTGATCTATTAATCCTTTTTGCCGCAGTTCTCATATTATAAGAGAATGGAGCAAGGAAAAGATACAAAGAGAAATACAATAGGGGAATGTACCTCTTAAGAGTAATTTGTTGCCAATACATGCTTTCCTTCTTGATGTGATTTTTCCAAATGAAATTATCTCATAAATTGTATTTTGCATCAATTCATCAAACATACTTGAGTGAAAAGGACTTCAAGCCCTTGGGGTTAGCTCAAGCGGTGAGGGTGGGTGGGTGGTAATGGGTTAGGATTAGGATAGGTCCAAGATTTCAAGTAAAAAGAAAAAGGACTTCCATTGGGAATTTGTATCTGCCAGTTCTTTTTCTTTTGAAATAGTATTTATTTTGTTCATCTCTGTTACCCAGTCTAAATTCCCTATAGTTTTATGAGTTTTCCCCTTCATTGATGAACTCTCTCCATCTTAGAGCTTGAAAGATGAGAAAGATGTTGCCATATATACAAAAATCTCTACTTGTATCCTGTGGGGTATCTGAAATTCTCACAGGGACATAAGATTTACTTGAAAGTCCTCCTTAACCAGAAAAAAAATAATAAATTAATTAATTAATTTGTTTATTTAATAATAAAAATATATACGCACTGCACTTAGAGAGTACAACAGTAAGCTTTTATTAGAAAATGAGCTTAAAATGCTTTCCAAACTAACATTACGGCAGTAATGACATGTTATTAATCTTAGTAATGGGAATATTTTACTATTCATGCACTATATCATAAGAGGTCTAATTTTAAAAATTCCAAACTGATATTTGAACAAATTTAAACCACCACATTTTCCTCTTGACTGTCACTAGCTAGCATAGGCTCAATGTAGTTTAAAATGAGGGAGGGCAGAGCTACCATTTTGTCCATTAACTCTGTAATACCCAGAATATTCTCCATAAAGGGTGTCCCTGTATATGGGGGGATTGTTCTCAGATAGAAGCTCCTTTATTGGCCCATATAGCCTGAGTTTTCTGTCACTAGCACTAGGAACAAAAAAAGATGCAACTGATATCCGAGGCTTGACAAGCGGGGTAGCCAGTACTCTGTGCTCCACGCTCTTGAACTTGTTATTAGTAACAAGCTGTACATACAATACAAGCACATGAAAATAAATTTTCAATACAAGCATTAAACAATTATCCTTTATTAATATTTTCTTTTTGTCAAATAGTCTATCATGTTGTATTTTCAAACTTATAATCTGAAATATTGGTGATTCTTATCTGAATGTATGGTTTGAGTAAATATGTAAGAACAGTTCCTATTACCTGCATAAAGTCACCAAGATTTGCTACAAAAGCTCCATCGACTGGAGGCACATCAACCCATTGGTTTTTATGGAGAACTTGGAGGCCCCCAATCTTGTCTTGCAGGACTAAGGTTAGAAAGGAGGGATCTGAGTGTTTGATTGTGCCTAGAGTCAAATCAGGCTGTGGAAAAATTGGGTAGTAGTGGCATGACAAAGAGAAAGCTTTCAAGCACCCCATGCGTGCTAGGTGATCCTTGCTAAGCCCTAATGCTTCCGATAGTAATTCGGATAGCATTTCCTGCAGTTTATTCAAGTTTTTGATGTACTCACTTATTTCACGTCTGCAACACAGAAATGATGAATTGTTCAAGATTTAATATGTCATACGGAAACCAACTATGCTTAGAACTCAAGAAATTAAGTACCTGCAGACTTGAGGCAGTGCTTCAAAGTCCCATTCATCACCTACGGCTCTGCATGATAGGGTGTCTCTCCAATCAGCAGCTGATTTTGCACGCACTTTCAGATCCCCGCTGCAATAATAGTTCACCTGCCGCGTAAAGTCACGGGAGTACAACTCCATCTTGGCTTCCTGGGGCTGCTCGTGAAATCTCCGAATACCTTCGAGCATCTCCTCCATGACAGCAATTGGAACTCCATGGTTAACTATCTGGAAGAAACCCCATGTTTCACATGCATCTTTAATGGCATTGACCATTTCTTCTCGCCCGTGCTCACTCTCAAGGCCTTTGAGATCGATAACTGGGATTTGAAGCCGAACCCCATGTTCTGGTGCAGAGTTCTTTAGACTCTCCGGTGGGTGGATGAAGATTCTGGGAATCTTGGTCACCCCGGTGTCTACGAGGCCTTTGACACCGATTTTTAAGTCATCAAATGCATACAATTCTTTTTCAGTATTGTAATGATCCACATCTGCCATCTTAACTTAGTTGGTTTGCTTAAAGGGTTTTGCTATATATTTAGTTGAGGGAGTGAGAAAACTGGGGACTTGCTGCCTATTTTATTAGCAATGGAGGAGAGCAGGTTGCAGATAGGCCAAAATGGTGTGAGACATGCATTTCACGTCAGATTATAATATTAATATCATCTAATCTCAACAGCTAGCTACTGATTAGAAGTGGCAAACTCAATTATTAATTGGGGTTTCGTTTCAAATTCAACGCAAATAATAGAGCATTATTGAATTGTGCCGTGTTTGACCTCATAGTCGTGTAAATTTGAAATGTTTAACTTCACATGTTACACTTTGAGTCTAGTCAATGCTCTCTCTCTCTCTCTCATTGGCCAAATTCAGCTCCAGCAATTAAGCATATATGGAGTAAAGGACGTAATCACTGCAAGTGGTTGTGTTTTATAGAAGCCAATTAATATAAAAACATCATCAATTTACTATCAAGGAAACAGTCTTTACCTATTTAAAAAACTAAAAGCCTCATTATCATGCGTCTTCTTAAAAGCTTTTTATAACCATAACCATGACCCATTGAATGGCCTTCCATTCTTGACCACTCCAATGCCGGATTGCAAATCCTTTCTGCTTCAGGCCGGAGGAGCCAACTATATATGGCTAATTCTATGGATATCGAAAAATTTATACCAGGATACTCATGGTTTTTGTTTTTTTTGTTAATGACAATTATACCCTTTTATCAAAAAACTAACATGAGCAAGATTCTCTGAACAATTTAGCCGTTCTTCAAGATTAAAATGTAATGGCATAGTTTGGACAAAGGAATCACATGTGCTTAGGTATCAGTGGATCATGCGTTAGCCTATTCTAAATTTGTCCTTAACAAGAAAATTATCAATTTTTTATTAAATAATTGAAACAAGCGTATACTTTCATTAAAAATTGAGAGTAGAATATTTTCCAAACTAACAATGTTTTATCTTTTCTTTTGGACTGTAATGCTTACAGCCTCTAACCCACGAAAGAAACTTTACAACTCACAAAGTATTTTCTTTATTTTAATTTTTCCAGAAGCAAGCCCAAACACGAAAGTAAGCGTGTAAGCAAACCCAGAATTTGGGCCCTATTAAAACTTGGGCCCATTCAATTGAGCGAGCACAGAAAATTTGAACCAACAATTTCGTTAAGGGGCCACGCGAATACAGACACTGACAATCAGAAATTACGACTCCTAGGTGCTATAGAGGCCACTACCCTAGGCCACGAGCCTCCTTTATCACCCAAAAACCCCGCCCAGGTAATTATGTTTCAACATTCTTGCTCCACTTTTTTTATACACCCTCATACTCTCCCACTCTTTTCAAACTACCGATGTGGGATCCAATCAAAATACACTCAAAAAAGTAAAAACCCCAAAACAATAACCACCCTTTAGCTAGCTACAACAAGGCCATTCAAATGTTGCTAATTTGATTTTGATTTTTTGTAATAGCACTCAATGGCATTGGAGGCATTCTCTTTACTTTTGGCAGTTCTCTTGGTGCATATCTTCTGGTTTGTTTTCATGCTACCCTATAGATTTTAATTCAGATCTTTTGCATATGGCACGTTGAATGTGTATTGCAGTCAGTGCGCGCTGAGATCTTGTTCCTTGGTCTGCTGCTTCTGCACGCATCAGATGATTGCCACTCCTTTTTTTTATGATTTCTACAATTATGACCAAGAGGAAAAATAATTTACACAACTTATCATCAAAGTATACCATGTGGTCCAGAGTATACTTTAGCCACTCCCTCAGACAGACCCACTCTACCCATAGATGTCAAGTCTCATTCATTCAGAGATATTGCATGCTCATAGGCATTTCCTGTTAAGGTAGGAGTCCCCAGAGATTAAGTACCCTAACCTTCCCAAATTAGGGATTAGGTGATATTATTTTCCTTTCAAACTCATTGTAAAAGCTAACTTCTACATTTTCACATACTCATTCACTTCTAAAAGTGGTCTTGCTTTCCCATCTTCCTTGTAGGCTTGTAGCTACTAAAATGTTACTACTGACTTGGCTGTCAAAGGGTCTTTCAAAACAATGTCCTAATAAAAAAACTATTTAAAACTTTGAATATGATGCCAAGTTATAAAGAAAAAGAAACTTGCATACATAATATCTCAAATTATACTCCAATTGCAAAAAGATACAAGAATCAACTTGCACTTCAAACTTTAACCCGGAATACGTGCCATCTTATGATCTGGCTTGTTTCTAGTGCCACGTACCTCATTGATCTAAACATGAAAATCCACAAAGTGCTGAATTATTTTCTTATTTTGGGGAGTGGTGATCTAGAAAAACCAAACGTACAAAGCTAGGACTTTCCTTTTCAGTCAATCGGTGATATATAATGGCCAAACCAATCACAGGAAAAGACATTTCCTATTCAGCCTAACACTATTGCCTTGTAAACATCTAAAAGGTTATGATAGCATGGAAAAACCAAAACCGAGTATCTCACTTTCTTGACCTTTTGCTTAACTTCAAACTTTTTTCCATATTTAAAATGGTAGGCATCTACTCTTTCAGTGAACACAAGCATCTTGTGCAGCTGCCCTGGGCCTCCTTCTCCATTTTTTTGTTAATTAATCTGAGATATAAGACACAGACCCTTTTCAGTGTTTTCACCAATTGAACACCCAAACTGCTAAAATGGAAGATGGGTCAGATTATTATGACAGAGCGAAGGAAGTGAAGGAGTTTGATGAAACAAAAGCTGGAGTTAAAGGGCTTGTTGACTCAGGTGTGACCAAGGTCCCAAGGTTCCTCATACATCCACATGTTGCAGAGCCCCTCTCAAATTCAAGCACAACCAATAACAATATACACTTCCAGGTGCCAATTATAAATCTTGATGGGGTTGACAATTGCCGGCCGGTTCAGATTGTCGAGGAAATTCGTGAGGCTTCAGAGACATGGGGTTTCTTTCAAATGGTTAATCATGGAGTTCCAGAGAGGGTTATAGAGAATCTGTTGAAAGCAATTCGAGAGTTTCATGAGCTACCAAAGGAGATGAAAATGGACTGGTATTCCCGTGAGTCTAAGCCAAGAGTGAAGTATTACTGCAACGGAGATCTGTTGGTGTCTAAAACTGCAAATTGGAGGGACTCAATTGCATTTGATTTCCAGGATGGCCCAATTGACCCTGAGGCCTTTCCCTTGGTTTGCAGGTACTTCACCTTAGACAAGGCTATTTAATTTGTTCAGTATCTGATATATCCTTTGACTTAAATCAATAGTTTAGATTGACAGTCAACAACATAACCATGTCAAGTTTCTCTCTACATGCATACAATCATAACATTAATTGGTTTGGTTTGATTCACAGGCAGGCAGTGCTGGAATACATGAAGCACTTGATAAACCTGAGAGAAGTGCTATCAGGTTTGTTATCCGAGGCCTTGGGGCTTAACAGTGAGTACCTGGCAGACATAGAGTGCATGAAGACTGAAAGTCTGGTGTGCCACTACTACCCAACATGTCCAGAACCAGAGATGACCATGGGCACAACCAAGCATTCAGATCCATCTGCTTTAACCATTCTCTTGCAAGACAGTATAGGTGGCCTGGAAGTCCTCCATCAAGGTCACTGGATTGAGGTTCCTCCAACTCATGGAGCACTGGTAGCCAATATTGGCGACCTTATGCAGGTTATCTTCATTATCTTAATTCCTAAACAAGAGTGGAAGTATTGATCTTGAAACCGAAGCACCTATCACTTGTGTATATGCTTTATTGGTTTATCTCTGTTATTGTGTACTATTGTTACACAAAAATTTCGGCCATCCATTGTTGCAACTTGCATGAGAGAGTTTATCACTTTGTGTTTAATTGCATCATGTTGACGTACAGCTCATCACCAATGACAAGTTCAAAAGTGTGGAGCACAGGGTGCTGGCTAGAAGGGTGGGACCCAGGATATCAGCTGCATGTTTTTTCTATCCAAGTGCCTCACGCCGATTTAAACCATATGGGCCAATTAAGGAGGTTCTGTCCGACAGCCAACAACCTATATACAGGGAAACTCATGTCGGAGAATATCTTGCCTATTACAGATCAAAGGGATTAGATGGTAACTCCGCCCTTCCTCATTTTAAATTAGCGTAATTTTAATTAAGGTTTACATCTAATTCCACTTTTATTCTCTATAATTATAAGGACTAAGTGGAACTTGCACAAGTATATTCTGACCTTAAATTATGATGAACCCTAAAGGCAATAATCTTAATAGTATTTTAGCGTAACTTCTATTTACTTTTATCTTTAATTTTTATGACAAATGAAATTGAGATTTTATTACCCACTTTATTAGAAATCTAATCCAAGATCTCTCCACCAATAGATTTACAAGTTCTTTTTTTGTTTTTTGGCCAGGAATAGATTTACAAGTTCAAACATAGTAAAACATAAACTGGAAATAGACTTTCATAAGATACTGCTCGAATACCATTATTCCAAGTACCATCCTCCCAAACAAAACAGAGGGAAATAACAAATGACCTTCACATTCTACAAGAGGGGGGAAAATTGCTCCAAGTAAATGATGATTTCGTGCTTTATACTTCCTATGGGCTTTTCTCTCTTTTCGTTTAATTAAGGGGTTGTTCAAACAAAAAACGAAAACCATAAATTCCAATCACAGATCACAAATGACACAATCATTTACAAAAGAACCTACAGATACAGATATCCAGGGGCCAAACAAGCTACAACTGCTGCATAGGATTCTTGGGCTGCAATATCTGAACAAGGGACCACAAGATATCCATTCTGTGTATGCTTCTGTTGTTCTGCCCCTGCAGAATAATTCAGAGTTCAATTTGAGTTCATGAACACCAAATGCAAGCATACTAGATAACAATCTGGTGTGGTGGAAATATGCAAGCTTTTAGATTCTACTCAGAAAATTCTGTTTTTATAGATAAGTAGAAAAACTAGTCCTTCATAAATGACATTATGTTCTAAGCATCTTTTCATATGGTCATGACATCTTGAGGTTCAGTAGTTCATTGGCATGGATTGTTTCGATAGTGTGTCATGAATGTTACCTCAACCACAAAACATATCCATGTCTTGTCACCACGGGCTTCTGTTACACCTTTTAAGATTATCAGACCCAAGCTCCTGATAGCTTCTGCTATCTCAAGGAAATGACTGCATTCTTCACACATCATCTGCATAGATCATCAGTCAAACTGCTTGTAACACTCAGAACCAATAGACACAATCATGCATAATATCGCCTTGTCTAATTAAAGAAAAGAAACATTATTATTTAGAGGTATTATCCCTTCTTTTTGATTCTATTACATTTCTTTCAACTACAAATGAAATCAATCACAAAGTCTACACATCTGATCATTTCATACCTCTACAACCATCTGCCCATTCTTGTTAAGATTCTCTACTATTATTGAACAAACTTTCAGATTGCCTCCCACCTCCACTGCCCAGCTTGATCCCCGTTCATAATTAGAGGATCCTAGCATGCTTGTTTCCTTGTGACACATCTGTGAAATTAGCATTATGATTAATTAGAATAACATGTTAAGCCGCACAATTGCGAGCCCAAGTAGTCAACACCAACTTGAAATCTGGAAAGCGTTTCCATACTAAAGGCAGAAAAAGAGCGTTATTAGTCACTGTCTGCTACAAAAACAGTGACCTTTTATAAATATGAGTCATCCTATATATTAAACCTTTGCAGATGCTTTTGCAAGGTGGATGCTTCGGAATTCAAACAGAAATAATAACAAAAGAAAGGTAACTATAAAAAGCTTACTTCAAAAATGAAGATTGAAAGTTAACTGATCTGAGGCCATAATATACTTGACCAAAACATTTACCTTTGCATCAGTGCACTTATTTAGTTTGTCTGCATGCTTAGTGACGCTTTGTAGAAAGAGCATGTGCTTGATTGCGCGCTCCAGCAGTGAATCAATACTGCACTGCAGTTACCATGAAACTTTTAGCACATATAGCGTGAATAAGGACTACAACTTTTACAAATCCAGAACCCGGACAACAGAGTTTGGAAAATCACCTTTGCTCCACTAGGTATTAGCTCCCGTAGTTCCTTGATACGATCTTGGATCAATTGTCTGTCCCTTGGCCTAGGTCTAGAGTTCTCACCAGGTCTAGCCCTCTTTTTGTTGCTTTTAGCTGGTCCAGAAGACCTCTCCAGCTGCTCACTACAAGCACTAGGACAAGGTGATGAAAACCATTTTGGAGATATCACCCCACATGCCCCTGATGAGCTCAAGCATTGCTGTGTATCCTCTCCTATAAGAGAGGGCTGATCAATTGAATAATTTTCTGAATCAATCATATGTGTATTATGGCTAGAAGGCTCTGGATATTTTTCAGTCGTCAACAGAGACTGCATTGATTTACAGAATGATTTTTCACTTTTAACATGACTGCCACTGTGGCAAGCATTAGCCACTACCGCTTCCAGAAGATGCTCTTGGCAAGAATCAGATGTCAACTGGCTAGTGTTCATCCCCTCAGGCATCTCAAGTGTAATTCCATCTCCATTCTTCTCTGCTTCCCAATCAAAATAGTTACTCTTATTCAGAAAAACTGGTCCAAGGGCTTCATGCAGCTCACAGCCAGCAGGGAACGTCATAGATGTACTAGATGTGTCCATGTGACCTGACTCAGTTTGGAACTCCAAGTTTTCCAGGTCATTCTGAAACTTAACATTTGAGGGTTCACTTAGGTGCAACACCTCATTTTGGTAAAGATCTAAATTGTCCAAATTAGCCCTATGATGTGCAGCAGAGTTGAGAAACGTTGAAGATAAGTCTGCAAAATCACATGAATTAACATTTTCTTTAACAGAATCATATAATAATGGATTGACATTGTTCGCTGAAGCCATCCCAGTATCTTTGCAGCCACTACTCTCCCCTTTACACTTGCTACTATCAACCAATTCAACACCTATTGGTTTGTGATGCTCCAAATTGAAGGTACTAGATTTTGACCGATGTAGTTTGGTAATCTCAACGCACCCTAAGTTGGATGACTCAAGTCCATCATACTTATTGGCCAGTTCAACTGCCTTCTTCAGATTATTGCCAAGCTGTGGAAATATGCAAGAGCTATAACCGTCTTTCTCTAAATGTGGGGTATCGGACAGCCAAACATCTGAACTTCCTCTGTTTGTGTCTTTATCTAAATTACGTAGGCAATCAGGAATAACCCCTGAAGCCAAACTTTTCGGAGATATATTTGTCTGAGGAAAATAAGATACTCAAGTGTCAATGTCGTAATTTATGTGTCACAGGAAGAAAAATCATAGAATTGCTTCATATGTGTAAATGCACAAACAGATTGATACATGCACACACACAATGGGGGATGGGGGGGTAAGAGAGAGTTACCAAGCATACTGAACTGTTTATGCTAGATTGCAATGGATTAGGGATAAGCCCTACTGTAGAATCTTGAAGAGCCCTAAAAACATCTCTGATATGAGATACCAGCTTCACATTTTCAATGACCTGCATCATACAAAACTATAGATGTTCATTCTTTAAGCACATAGGAAACCACAAAAACACCAACTCATGCATGACTTTAAACATTAATATTCACCAAAAAGAAAGAACTTACTTTATTTAATGAACCAAGCTGTACAACTCCATGTGGAACAACAGCTACAACTACAATGGTCTACAGGAAATGACAAAATTATATTTAACATGACATTCAGAACATCTAGTAGAAACCGCAATTGTTTATATAAGTAAAATTTTTGTCAGTGAAAAGTGTTAAAAAAACCCAACAAAGTTTGAATTCTCCATCTAACCAGCCATCAATCTACCATCCCCATACAGGAAGACAAATTTTAACCTATTTCTTACAAAGAAAGAACTTACAATAAATGATCATATGGCCATTTCATTCAGTTCCATGAATAGAGAAAAATAATTATATGAGCAAAAGGCAATCCATAGTTATTTATCTTTTCTCATATTATGAATATGCCCGGAGAAACAACAGTAATTAATAATTGCATCACGAAAAAATACCCCCATACATTCTTAATTTGTTACCTATTTATCTGTCTCGGCCTTGTTGTATTTCATGAGTTATCACAACTTTAAAAAATTAAAACTGAGAGAGAGTGTGCAGGCATACCCTTATGCCAGCTGAAAATTGACTTTGCCACCCATCACAGTACTGCAAACACCCAAGAAACCAGAGTAAAAATCCACACACTTTCAGAGTACATATCACACACTTTCAGAGTAAAAATCTGTTAATCAGTACTATTGCTATATAACAAGAAACCACTTACCTCAAAAGGTGAACAGTTATTCTTAACAAGATTATCAGCAAAAATCCACTGATGCTTCCCAGTAACCGCCACTTGTCCAACAATCCTGGAAAAATAATGATGACAATTTATTATGCTTTTATTCATTTCTTTTTGTTTTTTATAATACCAGATACCATCATTAGATGCTTTTGACAAAAAAAAAAAAATTAGGATGATGGCATCGAGAAAGACTGAGGGTGAGCATAAGCTTAATACATAAACACTGAAAATGGTTCTTGAATTTACAATTCTTCGATCCAAACTTCAAGAATGGGCTAATGGTAACTAGCAAGTGACAAGAGTTATTACCCTTCCCCCAGAGTATATACGTGATATGACATTTTTGCCACGGCTAGCCCAAGAGTATCATGTGAATAATGGCTATCGTGCAATTTATCCAGTGTCTCATTGAAGCACCTATTCTCAGAAGAATCATGTTGCTCACAGTTGTCATAATAAGCATCCTCCCAAGTTAGCACCCTGCATAATGAAACATACTCCATATCAAAACATTATGAAGGAGGACATGTAATTGTTTATAATTCAGTAAAAGGAACCTCAAATCTACAGGCAAAAAGAAATTTTCTTGGAACCACACATCTAAATCAGTTATTTACGGGCCACAAGGAATAGCAGGACTCCAACTCACATTATTCTGCAGACCAGATTTTTGGGAAGATACTATCTGACTAGGCTACTAATTCCCCTGCTACTAGATTTGGTCTGCAGCTTTACTTTCTGTATTATTATAAGCTGTTTTTGGCTTTGAATAAATTTTGCTTATCCTCGACCATCAAGAAAAAGGAATAAAGAGATTTTCTTAACCCAAAAAAAAAAGAAGAGAGAGATTTTTTCAAAAACCATAACACACACACACAGTGACACAAGCAACCAGAAGTGAAAGAATAGAAAATAATCAAGCAAATAAAAACTCACATTCGAGCTCGATACTTGAGTTTCCAGAAAATGGCGTAGTTCCACTCCGTATTGAAGCAGAGGCTTCTCAGTATCTGGTGCAAGTTAGTAGTACCCATCTCCCCTTCACCTCCCAAAGTCCAAAGCTTTTCCTAAACAGCCTCTAAACAACAGCACCAAACAAATAAAAACCCCACAACGGCCTCCCCCAAAATTTTACTTTTGGCGCGAATTTCGTGCCCTAACTTCCCCTATAGGAGCCTCTACCCGCCTGCTTTCTCCGTAACCCTGCTCGGCGCTTTATCGGCGGTCCTACCGCCGCTAACGGCAGACGATCCGTGCCCATCCCCTCACACACACACAACTTACACAACCACAATACCACCAACTATTAATACCACACACACTTCCTCAACGCCTTCACAAACTCACAACCACAAACCCTAGAAATATGGTACCAAAGGTTTCTGTACAGTTGGCTTCGTTACAGTCCCTGCATTCAGCCATGAACTTGTACGCGAACTTCAAAAAATCTATAAAAAAAATATAAAATGAAGGAATTAGGCAACAATGAAAACTCTCCAACGACTTCCAGTTGAAACTTGTTCGGAACGCGATCGATTTAAATCCTAGCGTATATCCGACGACATGGATCTCTCAGAAAAGAATGAGGATATTTTATTTTTGTTTATTTTCTGCGAATTATTGGATAATTGTACCGCTTTTAGCACAGCTAAAGGTTCAGAGTGAATAGAATAGAACGGTTCTGAAGCTTGTTAAGAGAGGATTTTAGCTTTGAAGCTTTGGCTGAGAAGTAGAGCAAGTGTTGTGTAGCAAAATTCAAAGCTTTCAGCTACGTTCGCTGCAATTTTTTAACGACAATGCAGCTTTTTTGCTGCTTTTGCTAGAGATGAAAAAAGCACAAAGCGAAGCTTCAATGGCTTTTTTTCCCAGAGAGAGAGAGAGAGAGTGAGTGAAAAAGAAGGCGCTTTTGGTGCGAAGTCTCCGGGTGTGTGAAAAAGAAGACTTGTTTAATATAGGAGTTTACCTTCGCACGCTGTTCATTTTAGCTTTTCTTAACGAAACGTGAACCGTCGTTTCATATAGTGCGCCGGTTGATGCTATTGCTACAGTGCACATTCCTTGGTGACCACTCACCACTAATCACCTTTTGTGTAATTACTCTACGCATTCCGCGCACTTTAGTGTACGTTGCTCTCGAGCACCCTTGTGATTTTAGTGTGAAAGATAAGAAAGGTTAGAACAAAATGGAGGCTTTGAGGCCTATGAGGAGGAGAAGGACTAGTGAGGAATTGTGTAAATGGGTGGATCTATTATTGAGTTTATATATATTTATGGAAATTCATTAATCTATTTTGGGCTATGAGTACACTTTCTAGGTACTGTCCTTCATGGCAAACAACATGATGCCCATGTGAGGAATTTGATCCTTATCTTGCCCTCAATTTTCAAGGATACAATCCCCACCTTTTTTTAAACCAACAACCAAATTGAAATGAATTTATCCCTCTCTCCCTAAGCCTTTATGTGTTCACAATGATTTTATTGCCCAAAAGTTGTGACATCTAACACCCCTCATTTTCTCATTGTTCCCTTTTCATATAGATTACCAATTTACCATCCACCTTATAGCTTCAAAGTCCTAAATGCCGTATGTACTCTCAAACAAATTTCAAAATTTTAAGATTGCAAGTGTTTCATTTGTTTCTATTTGAGCATCTCATTTATTTTCATGACATTCATATATGAGTCTATTATAAACTTAAAATTCACCCGTGATACAATAGTATAGTGTATTTATGGCATGCAATCACATTTGACAATGAGAAATCACTTTAAAAGAAAAAAAGTGAATCCATCAAGATTTAATATTATATGTCATATACGACATAAATTTTCCTAAACCTTATTCATTTGCAACAAGTGAGAAATATTTATGTCATGTGTCATATTAATTGATATCTAATAGCTGAGATAATAGTTGGTATTTATAATATTATTATATTTTTTAATAGAATATCACGAAATGGCATTTACATAGAAATTAAGATGACTAATATTATTGAAAAGATAAAAGGGAAAAGAAAATTCTTGTCATTGGATGCTCATCGAGTGCCATTCAAGCAGGATGATAATGCTTCCATAAATTTAGAGAGCCAAAATTTGCTTCAATTTATGGAGGTGTGCCCAAATGTTGGCTCCTCATTAATTTATTTCCATGACATATTTATGAAGTAGCCTTTCTTGCATTGCACCAACTAGACATCATTTTTCGAATCCCATGATTTGTATTTTAACAGTGCGATTTTCGGTGATTATTGTCATTGATTTATAATCATTTTATTTTTCTATTTGGTTTTTATTTAATTTGCAAGAACCCTTAATAATAATAATAATAATAATAATGGAGTAAAGCCAAATTCACTAGTCATGAAGACAAACAAACAAAACAAGATTGAAACAAATAAAGGAACAAAATGATCACATGGTCTATTTCCCTTTTTCCTAATCAATCATTAACAATTGAATTTATTTATTTTCTTTCCAAATCAAATCACATGATCTTTTAATTGCTTTTAATCCAAAAGATTCAATTTGTCGGAAGTTACCCAAAGGGAATTTTACCCAATTCACTAGCAATACCAGTGGCCAATTAATCATGATTTTATTATCCCTTAATCATAAAATAGTTTTTTTTATGTTGAAAGTTAAATGGCAAACAAAAATAAATATTTTAAAGTTAATTATTTTATCAATGTCATATGGAATGACTAATTTGATTAGAAATTGAAAAAGAGATAAATAGAATAATTACATTTTTCAAAGGCTATTCAAAAAGAAAGACTTTACGGTTTAGGAAAAGACAAGGGCAAACGTAATATAGAGACATGTTTTGACCCTTGTCAATTTTGTTTTAACGTTGACGATTTGAAATGGCTTGGACCGTTAATGAAGGAATTACTGTTTATGAAGGCTTGTTGGTACTCATTGAAATATTAAATGAAGTCAACTAGCAGCCTTATGCATGAATAAGCGCAGCTAGTGATGCAAATGATAAATCGTTTTCCCATGTTTACAAAATAGTGAAAGGAAATGAGTACAAATTCTAGAATCATGAATACAAACAGACAAAGGAGAATCATGCCCTTCTCCCATATCAAATAATAAATATGATCGATCGCTATAGTGGGTAAGTTTAATTAGTTTTTTTTTCTTTTCTTTTTTTAGGTTTACCAAATCTAATTATACATTAATTCAATCTTATATCAATTAAATATATATTCAATTGATAAAGCTGTAAATATATAGCGAGATATTGTAAATTCAAGCGTCTTAATTCGAAATTGACTTGAAGGTCTTGTAGACTTTTGTTCCCAACCTAGAAAGAATCATTGGGGTTTCTCTGGTTACCCATGAAATATAAAGATGGTGTGACATTTGTTAATGTTTTGAATTCGAATATCTAAGATTCCAAAAGCCACCTTTTCATTGCTTTCTCTTTCTTTCTTGATAGGGTTGGGAACCAAAATCATCCTATGTTGATCTTGCAGCTTAGCTTTTTACCAACATGTAATCCAGGAGGGTGACTCCAAGTCTCCATTGTCATGAGTAGTGCTTTGATCTCTCTTCCCCCAAGTCAAAATCGACGGGCGTGAAGAATATGGAAGATCCATTTGAATCCAATGTTACATTATGGATATGTGACACTAGTGGCCATTACATGAATAAACTATCTTAGTTTATGAGAGAGAGGACAGCAATTTTACATGATTTTTCATATAATTCTACGCTTAATTTACTAAAAATATAAAAGCAAAAGCAGTCAGAATTAATTAAAGTTGACCCAGTTGATCGAGTACAAAAATTCTATCAAAAAAAGAAGAAGCAAGAGCAAGAGCAGCCATATAACAATAATTAAGAGAACTGTGTATTCTTTCTTTGTTGGAAGCTCGTCAATTTTCCAAGCTTTCTCTCCCATACTCATTGTGGGCCAAACAATAGAGAATCCAATGATGATTATGATTTCAGATTTTCTGGGATTAATTACATTTTCATAGTATTTAAAGGCAAAGTCATATAATTACATAGATTATTTTATTGGATTGAGGTTAGGAAATGGGTGGTAAGCAAATCTTCTTGGTAAATTCATGTTTTTGTATTATTACTTTATTATGTTAAAATATTAGCCAATATATATATTTTATATATGAGGAGCAAAGTGCTCGATAAAATGTTTTAATGAGGCCGAGGGCATGAGCAAATTAAAATAGCGTTTACATCAAACATTCTTAAGTTTTATTCTGTTCAATGTTCATTAACCATTGAAAATCAACAGAATAAATAAGCTAAAAATGACTAGGACTGATAAGAGTCCAAACCCCAAGATATAATCTTTGGAAAAAGTTGCTTTTTAAGTTGTAACTTTCGGAGAATATAATGATATTTCAAAATCTAATTAATTATCAATGCAAAGATTTTGACTATCTATATATCAGCATCATGCAATTCTAAATGATACTGCTATGTATGGAGAAGTCAAACACGATGCGTACAATAAAATAAGTTTACGTACCAAAAAAGTAACTACTACCCACCACAAAATGCTTTCAGGCCACTAGTAATTTTGGTAAGATTAGGACTTGGGAGATTATCCAACATTCCAACTTGTGCACTTGGAAGATAAGGTGGATTTAGTGGCATTTGTCATTCATTAAGTTGTTCAAAGTTTATAAATTAAACCACTACAATATAAGCTCTTGTAAGGATCTATAATATAATATAATAATTTATCATAAAATAGAGTATATAAATCTTTCTCTCATAAGCATTTGGATCATGAAGATCTAGTTCAGATTTAGTGATATATGATGCCTACTATACCAAAACGTTTTTATATATATGACGATACATGATATCATTCTCTATGATAATTTCTTCATGCATATATAGGATGTACACCATATATCACTATATAAGGATATTTTGATATAGGATGAACATCATGTATCACTGTATAGTATTTGGGTCCAGACTAAATTCTCACGACCCATGTGCTCGTGTGAAATTTCTAATAGAGTATACTACTTTTGATTTTCAGAAAATATAGTGAATTATATGAAAATAATAATTAGGTGTCCTATGACATTAGTGGTGGGTACACGAACTTTTGGGTTTAGGGTAAATGAACTTTTGGACATCGGTTTTACAAGGAAAAATTCTACCCATGAGTTTGTATATTGAACACTCCTTGGGTCGGGTATAAAAGTAAGCATAATATGCACTATAACATTGTGATTGTGGTAGCTCATATTATGGGCCATCTTCGATCTTCTGATGCACATAATTAAGAGGACTAAGGAATTAATGCCAATCTAGTTGGTATGCCTCGTCTCTATTGTGATGAATTAAGAAAAAAAATATTACATTGACATTGACACAAAACCAAAACAATAAAAGAAGTGCTAATTAAAAGCTTATTAGTTTTCTCACATGGCACGTACACATAACATAGCTTAAGCCTGAAACTTATAACGCTCCAGTGGTGGTACTCGCTCTTGAGTATCTTTTACATAGGTGCTAAAAAATTCTTTGCATACAAATGCTTTGTAGAGTTGAGGATTGCAGTCGTTGACCAGTGCTTTTGCAGGTTCAATAAGGCAGTTCATGGTAGGAAGGATGAAGCTGGTCACACTCATCCTTGATACCTTTTTGTTTGTCACAGCTCTGTGGTCAGCACTCCTTAGCTTCCCATTGCTGATAATCTGTACTCACAAATCAAACACATTTATATGTATATCTATATATGTATGTATATGTGGAAATGGTAAAAGAAAACTAGTAAAAAGAAGACGATCTGGATATCTATATGTATGTATATGTGGGTGCACCTGTAACATGTGGCCTATGTTAACCACAAATGCATTAGGGACAGGCTTAATTGCCAGCCATTGCTCATCTTTCAAAACCTGAAGCCCATGAACTTCTTCTTGGAGAAGAACAGTTATGAGGTTAACATCACTATGCTTAGGTAATCCCAAGGTCAAGCTAGGGTCTGGGCATGGAGGGTAATAATTTGTAGCCATCAAATGTACTTGGCTGAGTTCACCCCCAAAAAAGCCAGATTGGAGTCCTAATCCTTCACAAATGAGATCCAAAAGACACAAACTCAGCTTCCTCACCTCCACTGAATAACTCCCATACACCTCTCTGAAATTGCAGAAGAAACACACCAAAAAAAAGGACTTTAAACAATCTTTGATATTGTGAATGGTGGTGTTGTTAAAATCAAGAGGGCCAGTATACCTGTATGTAGCTGGTTTTTGTGGCCAGAATTGCATGTGTTCCTCTAAAGGGTGACAAGGGTATCTCAAACTGTCTCTCCAGTAATGTATCTTCTCTGTCATATAGTCTATGCTGGTGTACAATCTGCAGCTTTGCTGAGTATCTTCAGAATACAAGCTTGCTTTGTCTTCAGAAGGCAGCTCAAAGAACTCCTTGCCCACATTCAGTACGTTATGCAGCAAATTGTCTGGAACCCCGTGATTAATCAACTGCATTTGCAATCAAATATTTGATATGAAATAAGTATTCAAACAAAACCCAAGTTGGTCTATGGTACGAACTACTAACAGTGTGTGACATACAAAAAGACATAACGAGTCAACCCATATCAGTATTCAGAGGTTAAAACGTGCGTGCATTATAGAATCTTCCAAAACTCATTAGGAAAAAAGAAAGATCAGCATGTCAAACCTGGAAGAATCCGAATTCCTAGGCAGCATGTGTAATTTGCTTAACCAGGTCCGCCCTGTGAGTACCAAGTTTTTGAAAATCAATAACTGGAATGGTCTCACACATAGAAACTTCAATGTTCCCTGGTCTAGCTCCAGGGGGTAATATGTAAGATTCTGGTACAAATTGCAAGTCTTTTCTGTTTGAGAGGAGTTTCTCCATTTATCCAAATAAGTGCAGTTTAACTAAGTGAAAAAGTTTCTGGATTTCTAGCTAGTTTAGTAGTACTACTCCACTTGTTCAATGGGAAGGAAAACAGATATTTAATAAGTGTTTCCATTTTAATTAAGCATATTCTGTGGTTGATTATGGCATGCAGAAGCAGTCAAGTTATTGTTAAGAAATTAGGAGGTGAACAGAAAATGTTGTAGTATAAGCTCAGATGTGTAATATTTAATCCATTCCCAAGTTTTTCATTTGGTTATTATAATTTATAGGTGCATAAAAACAAACAACTCAACTAGGCCCAGATAAGAACAAAGCTGATCTTCTAGGGAATCAACATTTGATTTGGCTGGATTTGTAAGTAATTTAGTTTAAAAGAATATTTAGATACTTTTGGTCATGTCATGACTCATGAGTTTATAAATATTTTGATAATTAAAAAATATTTGAATTAATATTTTGATAATGTATGGTTCTATGACTTGGCTGGGCCTGCTTATAGCCTGGCCCAACCTGAAAAATAAAATGAAGTTCAATTACAATTTACAAGGTCTGAGCTATGCACCTTTACACCAAAATGTAGCTTTAATTCAAATTCTATATATACTAAAAGGCCAGAGGAGGCTTACTGTAGCTAAGCTGTAGCTGGAGATTTTCTTTATGCCCTCTTTCATTTTTTTTCACGTTTCTTTTGGTTGTCATTATAGCTTTAGTTGTGCCCCTTTCTGTCTTTTGAACCCTTTTCTGTTGTTGCCCTTCTATCTTTCGTTTATTACCTCTGTTGCCATTCCTTCTATTTTCTTTTGTGCCTTCTCACATCCACAAAATTTTTTGATCTGATGGCATTGTTGTGGTTAGGGGTTTTGTGTGAGTTCTCTATGGTCATTGGGTTTTGATCAGATCTGTATACCCCACAAATTGCCACTGCACCTTCCAGAAAAAAGAAGAAAGTAAGAGAGAGAAAGGAGAGAGAGGCAAGCTGATCCTAACTGCGCGACCCGTCACATGTGCCGGTGGAACTTCGCCGTCCGGCGATGCCAGGCCACCCCATCGGTTGAAAAAGGACCATCTCCGACTGGTCATCACGTCTCGCACCTCCTGTTCGTCGGCTGCCAACCCAGGGAACAGAATCGAGGCCCGA